>JBBYHL010000014.1:2621276-2632169 GCA_038381835.1 Adansonia madagascariensis | reverse complement strand
TTAAATTTAACCAATTATTAAAAAATAAATATATAATATATTTATTTGATAGGTCATTACAAGATAAATGTATGACGCATTAAAAATATTTATAATTTTTTAGGATGATGACTAATATTTATATTTGTTTTTAAATTTTAATATATAAAATTAAGTCATGAACAAAAATAAGAAACAAAATAAATATAAATTTTATTTTAAAAATCAATTTAATTATATTTAATATAAATACATATAAACATATATAAACAGAGGCGGAATTTCTAAATTTTCGCCCCCAACTCTCTCACCACACCCTGATTTTTTTCGATAATCATTCATAAAACTAATCGACTATTTTATGGGACCAATGTACGAAGACGTTTGACGTCCTAAGTAATTATAATTGTGGACATGAAACATTCGACAACATTTTAGTTGGCGACATTAGTCACCTTGAAAAAAAATTAAAAGGCAACCACATGACATTTAATTGCGAGGGTTTGTATCATCTCTAGTCTTTTGTTTTTTCTTTTCAAGATGCTGCTCGTCCTCAAAAGTAACAATAATGCACATCCCCAAGTGTATAGATCTTAACCTATACAATAATTACAAGGATCTCAGCTTAAGGGAATGCTAATTTGTAGATTGGAAAGCTTAATCCATTTGAACAACTAAGCTTTGTCTTAAATTAATATTTTAAAAATATAATTTAAATTTTTTTAATTTTTGGGTAATTTTTTTCACACGCTTATTTACATTTTGGTAAGTCATGCCATATATTGCATAGACATCACAGTTAAATTTTTTACTTTTAATCATCGAAAAGATGAATAGACTAGAAATATATTTTGTTTCATAATTATTTACTAACACTTCAATCATCTATTTTTTAGTATTAAATTCAAGTTGTTACGAGTTTATTCTTAGATCCATCTTTTAAATTATTTTAAATTTAGATAATTATTATTTGAATTGTTTTAAATTTAAGTTATTTTAAGTTCAAATAATTTTTTATTTAAATCATTTTAGGCTCGGATCATTTCAAGTTTGATTTTTTAATTTTTTTTATTAAATTAAGCTAAGTAAATTCTAATAAATTTTTTAATTTATTTTATCACTTTTATTTAATTTTTTAAAAAATTTGTAACGTTTAATATTGCTTTCAAAACTAATGAAAAAATAAAACATCCAAGTGAGCAATTTTTTCTTTAAATAGAGGAATTTGAATCCAGCTCATTTTCATCCAAATTTTGTCTGTTTGACCGTTTGAGGAAGCAACCAAAAATTATATATATATATATATAAATCCAAATTATATTAAATGTGATATTTACTAATAATTGAGGCCTTTAGTTAATTGAAGGGTTTTGAATTCAAGTAGGGATAAATTTAATGCAGCATTGATATTTTTCGAATTTAATCTTTGATAATAAAAAAGAATTAGCAAATTATCGATTCTGATATTAATTTATTTTTTTGATAAATATTTTTTAAATTAAAAAAAAACAAATAACATTTGTTGCTTAAATTAAAAAAAAATTAATTTTAAAATATGAATAATATATAATAATATAATTAAAAGAAACAAGTTACATGGGCTTTTATGTCAGCTATGCTTACGTAATATTGTATATGTTATGATATATTTATTTATTTTTTACAAGTATAAAATCTTGGTCCCAAAGTAGTATTAGCCCATTCGTCTCTCTCTTTTCTCTATCTTTTTCTTTCTCTCAAAAATCTCCCAAATCCAAGAGTGACTTTCCTTGCCTTCGATTCTTTCATCGACTTGGTTTATGAGGTATTCTCTCTCTTTTTTCTGGATTTTTTTTTTATAAAAATTTTCTTTTCTTAATCAGAGATCTCTAGGTTTTTTGGCCGAAACCAAATCGATTCGCTTTTTATTGATCTCTGTTTCATAAATTTGGGATTTCTTAAAAAAAAAAAGAATTCGTATTTTTTCCCTTCTTTGAGTTTGGTTGGCAAAGTTCTTGATTTGATTTCGGATCATTTCTGAATGGATTAATTAAATAGCAAAAAAATAATAAAGTTCTTTGGGATTTTTCCCCCTTTTTACGCTTTTCTTATTGTCAAGACCAAAAGAGGTTGTTTTGTAAGAATTCTCTTGCTTTGATCCGTACTTCGTAATATATTGGGCTTTTGGGGAAGCTTTTATTTTTAGCAAGCTTTTGAGGGATTGTTCAAAAAGCTTTTTATTTGAATTTTGATTTTTTTTTTAAATTTTATCTTGATTTCATTGAATTGGGTGTTTATCTTTTTTTTCAACGCTTTTTTTCCTTTGAGATTTGATCTTTTGTTTATTAAACTAATATAATAAAAAAATAAAAATTTTTTTGGGGTTTTTAAATGCATATGCCTTTCGTGTAATTTTTGTCTAAGAAATATTCGAAAAATTTTTTGATTACTGACTAATTGATTTTAATGTTTGCGCCCTTGATCTTGGCTTTGCATATCTGCAGCTCGAGGGAGAGACCCACTCTTGGGTAAGTAATTTTTGTTATCCTAATATCTGTAATTCTTAGTTTTATGAGTCTTCGATGCCAGTTACATGAGATTTGCAATGAACTTTTGAAGTAATAGGCGAAAGTTCATTTCTTTTGGCTGCAACTTTTATCTCCTTGTCTATGAACCCTTTTATGCTTTAGTTGCCAAGAAATGGAATATTCATTGAGTTTTACTCGAAATTAATTATGTTATGATCTTCTTACAGTTTGTCATATTTCTTATAGCTTGTCACTTGATTTATAAGTGGGGAAAGTTTGGGCTTTCTGCTAGACATCCTTATCTATGTTTGATTAAAAAAAGGAAAGAAAACTGCACCTTTTCTTCCTTCTCGTAGGAAAGCTTGATTTCATTATTCTATAACTCAGGGTTGTTTTTTATTTGTTTTGATAACTGTAGGGTGCTTATAGTACGTATAACGTATGAACTTGTTTTGTCATTTATGGATTAGATTGGGGCTGATGCTGAAAATTTTTTCCAATTGACTTCTCAAAATTAATCCATGTACTAGATTGTCTGTTAAAAACTAATATTCTAACAGTATGTGGAAGAACCTTAATGACGTCCCCGTATGATGTTTATGTTATTTCTAATTTGTGCGTAAGTTTCCTTTATCTGTTGTGTAGCGGTACGCGGATTAAGACCCGCAAACGGAATATAGCTGCGCCTCTGGACCCTTCAGCATTTGCTGATGCAGTAGTCCAGATCTATTTGGATAATGGTGGTGATCTGGTAAATATCATAATGCACATCTTACATTTTTTTTACCTAGGTTTTTAAGCGTAAGAATGATTCTAGACTTCTTGTTGGTTCTCTTGTGCTCCCTGATCAAACACTTTTGTCATTCAGGAACTTCTTGCCAAGAACATTGAATCATCAGACCTTAACTTCTCAAGATACGGTGACACCTTCTTTGAGGTAAACCTCTTGCTTTTATATGGAGATTTAACGTTTTGGCATTTTCCTTTTGAAGGACTACATTTGATTGTCTTCTGCTATTTCATTGGATCTTTAGATCATGCATTAAGAAAGATGATCTACAGGAAAAATCGATACGGGATTCCTTTTATCATTCTGGCTTATGATGTTTGGTGGTTACTGGGTTGATATTTTGAGGCTAACACTTGATCTACCTACTATGCATGCCAAGAGGTTTGACAGCAGCATCAGGTTTCTAAGTAAAACTTGTTACTGTTAAAGACCATACTAAGAATACTTGCCAACGTTATGATGTTCCTCCTAAATTTTGGCTTATATCTACTAGAATGTTAGAGTGTCCTTTTTATGGTTTTTCTTAGTTAGGGTGACAGGTAGTTGTCCTAAAGGATTACTTGGCCTTTCTACATTTACCTTCTCACTTTCTTCCACACTTGGAATTAACTGATATTGCATAATGCTCAAAATCTTTCAGTAAAAAAAAAAAAAATAAATAAATCTAGATATTCCTGATGTTTGGTCAAAATCTGAAGTTCTTCAAATCTGTGTGGTTCTAATTGCTTCCTTTTTCCTTGATGAATCTTAGTTATATTGCTTTGGAGTGATCTAAAGGCATTTGCAGGTTGTTTTCGCTGGAGGCCGCACACAACCAGGCACAATTAAACCTGATGAGGGGGAGCGTCACCCGTACTCTATCATAGAGTGTGAGGCTAAACGTGAAGCTATTTTGCCATCGGTGATCTACATTCAGAAAATCTTGCGCAGAAGGCCTTTTCTGATAAAGAATCTGGAAAATGTTATGCGAAGACTCTTGCAATCCTTGGAGCTTTTTGAGGAAAATGAAAGGAAGAAGCTTGCAATTTTCACTGCACTTGCTTTCTCCCAGAAATTATCAGGCCTGCCACCAGAGACTGTGTTCCAGCCACTGCTTAAGGATAATCTTGTGGCAAAAGGGTTAGTTCTTTCTTTCATAACAGACTTCTTCAAGGAGTATCTGGTGGATAATAGCCTTGAGGATTTAATTTCTATCCTGAAGCGAGGGAAAATGGAGGACAATCTCCTGGACTTTTTCCCCTCCACAAAGCGATCTGCTGAAGGTTTCTCTGAGCATTTCTCGTAAGTTTTCTGGTTAGAGAAAGGATTTTTGTAATTTATAATTTCATTGCTTGTCCTATTTTCTGAGATTTTATGTTGTAGATATCTTAATATCATTGACAATTGATCTGCACTTGGTTTCCTAAATCAGACTGGAGTTGGAGATCAAAAATTTTGTTTTTGGTGAAAAAGGATTATTCCTTTGTTGGGTTTGACATTTGTTAAACTGTGCAGTTGATTTTGGCATTAGTAGTGGAATTAGAGTAACAAACTAGAAAAGTAAAGACTATGATTGCCAATATATAATTTAACTTGTGACATGTTTTTATTGGTTAAACCAAGTATTTGCATGCTTTTGACAGTGTCATTGGTGGGCTGTAGAACTGTTAAATGTGTTAATAACTCGAGTGTTATACATAATTGTCTTATATAATTGAACCTTTAATGCTTGTGGTTTCATGTAATTAAGTATATATGTTGATATCTAATACCATTGTGAGTTGCCTGTCCAAGAATATTGAACTAGAGTGTGTCACTATGCAGAACAATTGACAGAATGGAACGGGAATCATAATATAAGATAGGTCATTGGATAGGATTAAATGATATTATCTTATCCAGTGTTTTGTGTGTGCAAGATTTAGAGTAGAAAACAATAATTTTTATCCTATGCCATGTTTTATCTATACAAGATGAAGGGTAGGATTGGAATTTTTTTGTCGTTGGTCAAAATTACCCTTAATTTAAATATAATTAAACTTCTAATTTATGGTTATGAAATAATTTAATTTATAATTTCATCGTTTTAATATAATTTGAACTTATAATTCTCACTGTTAAGATGTGGATTGAGTTGTTGGAGGGGGGGGGGAAAGAGAAAGAGTTAGTTTTATTTGCAAATACTGATCATCCTATCTTATTAATCCTCCCATGGACAAATGATTGAGTTATCCTGTGCTAAAAGTATGACCCATTTTATTTGCAATCCCATCCTTTTAATTGAACACAAAACCAGGCATAGTTTTTTTTTTTTTTTTTCCTTTCCTTTCTTCGTATCTCTTTATCATCCCACACACTCAATGTTCACTTTGTTAAATATGACTGACAATGTTATAATTTGTGATTGTATTATATCTGTGGATTTGCAAGTGAATTCGTGCTGTGTCTTTCTATATATATCTTGTTTCTTGATTTTTTGAAATTTATACTTGCTTAATTGTGTTAATTTTCAGCAAGGCAGGGTTGGTGCCCTTGGTGGAATATAATGAGAAAAAAATATTTGAGATAAAACTGAAGGAATTGAAATCTGCTTTGACAACCCAGATAGCAGAGGAATCTGATATATCTGAAGTCATTGAAACTGTCAAACAGCGTGTTAAAGATGCTGAATTACCTGATATTGAGGTTGTACGAATCCTGTGGGATGTCATAATGGATGCTGTTCAGTGGTCTGGAAAGAACCAGCAACAGAATGCCAATTCAGCTTTGCGACAGGTGCTGCATTTTGTCTGTTGGCATTTTTTTTTTTTATTTTAGCCTTGTTTGATGGAAACTCAATGTATCATAGGAGATGCACGCATTTAGCATCATAATGGCACAAACCCAATAAGTAGATGCATTGTCTGTTCTTTGTCTAGAGCTAAATAAAATGAATCTACCAGTATCAAGCATTATTGAAAACAGGTTCATAATCGTTAGACACTTGCATTCAGTGAACTTTATTCCATATTTGTTGCAAACATGAAAGAAAAAGTGTGTGTGTGTGTGTAAGTGCCATGAAGGAGGGTGCTAACTGCAACCTAGGTGCAAATGGACAGTAAAATGGCTTGAATATCTTGCAAATAATAAAGATTCTGTAGATGGTTCATGACTATGGAGTGCTCATCTTTTGATCTTTTTCTGTTTAAACATAACATGTGTGCATGTGCTAAGATGTGGATTTGGTGACAATCATATTTTCATTTTCTCCTTTCCCTAGATTTCATTTATTTGGGTTTGGAATGGGTAATAGTGGTGGGCATTGCAAAGGGGTGGGGAAAGAAAAATAACCTGTTTATGACAAAAACAGGCTTTTGGATGTCAGTAAATTCCTCTACTTGGCATCGGTACGGAAATAGGATGATGACTTCCTGAGACTGCAATCTAAGTACAAGGCTTGGGAAGAATTGATGCTTATATACATATTTTGACCAATTAATAAATTTATTGTGTTTTAGGTTGTTGGGTATGAATAATAGTACATGCTAGGTTGGTTGTTACTTTAATTGAATAGTAGTACTTGCTTGGTTGGTTGTTACTTGAATGATAAAATCTTTAGCTTTATTTCACATCATCTAATTCTACAGTTTTATACTATTGGTTTGATATCTGTTAGTGACCTTCCTTGTGTCAACCACTTTTGTGGTTCATTGCTTTTTGAGTTCTGCTGTACTTGGTTATCTTACTTCCGCAACGGTCCTTTGGTTAATTAGGGACAGTAATTGATGGTTAATTAGTGGTCAGCGCAGGGTTTAGTTCCTTTCATAGTGTTTTCTTGGAAATTTATTTGATTTGTTCTGGAAGTTGGATGGATTCCTGGTTTGATTTGATGAATGTTGAGTAACCATTTTGCTGAATTTTATGCGTATGTTTGCAGCTGTGTAAAGCTTCTAAAGTAACTTTTTTCTTTTTGAAAAACATTTTAAATTAAAATGTTGGCTCAAATTGATTAGTTTTTATAGACGCATGCCTAGTTTGATAATATTCTACTTGAATGCATAATTACCTGACAGGATGATAAGTTTAATTGATATCATTTCCCACAAATGTCAAATTTCCATGTATGTGTCGTACCCTGCCCTCGTTAAATTCTCCCACTTGCCCTATTTTTTATTTATTTTCTTATGGATTCGTGCCCAGATTTTAATTACATTCAACATGAATGCATTTCTATCTGACCTGAGCATAGGTTCAGCAGTTGTTCATTCCCAAATGTGGCAACTGTCTGCCCTGTCCTCATTCATTCTCATACTTGCCCCTGTAGCAGGTGCATAATTAAAGTTGATGGAGTAGCTTTCAAGAAGTCGTAGCTTGTTAAGAATTTTTGTTAACTATATTCTAAATTAGTTGTCATTTTGAGAATAAACGTGGGACTTTTTTTTCTCATGATAAAGGTCAAAACATGGGCTAAGCTGTTGAATTCCTTCTGCACCAGTGGAAAACTTGAGTTGGAACTTATATATAAAGTTCAGATGCAATGCTACGAGGATGCAAAATTGATGAAGCTATTTCCTGAGATTGTGAGGTCTCTCTATGACCAGGATGTCCTTGCGGAAGACACCATTCTTCACTGGTTCCGTAAAGGAACAAACCCGAGGGGCAGGTATACATTCTTTTTTTTTAATTATCTTTTTGTGAGTACTGAATTTTCAGTGAGTCAAACGTGAAGGTTCAGTGTTTTTTTTTTTTTAATTTTATTATCTTTTTTGTCAAAATGAAAGCTAGGCCAGTTTCCATATCATCCAACTCCATTTGTTAAGTTCATAAACGGCAACACCTACTTTAATTAATGCCTTTTTCTCATTCTCGAACCCTAGCTAACTATACTTGTTTTTTTCCTAACGAGTTTTCTTTTCCGTGTTCATATTACATTCCTTTTGTTTCTGTGACCTTTTAAAATGTACTGGAAATTATCGCAGGCAAACCTTCGTGAAGGCCCTGGAGCCATTTGT
Organism: Adansonia madagascariensis; assembly: GCA_038381835.1. Classification (NCBI taxonomy): domain Eukaryota; kingdom Viridiplantae; phylum Streptophyta; class Magnoliopsida; order Malvales; family Malvaceae; genus Adansonia; species Adansonia madagascariensis. Next base: position 2,623,923 of record JBBYHL010000014.1, on the reverse strand, counting down.
GAATTGGCTGGAAGAAGCAGAAGAAGAGGAATAAAGCGGCCCAGCAATATTAGTTTGATTAAATAATCAATAAGAAATTGCGATCAACCTTGTATTTCACTTGTTGGTACTTGTTTTTATTAGCTATCTGTTGCTGAGACGTTCAACAACTCCTAAATTGCCAGATTCTATCCTATCTTTAGACAATTGGTGTGCCTGTTAAACTCTGTGATGCTAAAATTTATGTCTTAATAATATGGATGTCAAATAAACAAAATGTTGCTTTGTACCATGTATGTGCTAGATAATGATGCCTGTTGTGCATGTGCTTGTGGTTTAGTTCAGTTTTTTTTCTCATTGATTTAGGAGCGTGCGTTGGAGATTGCTTTTGCATGTGATTGTGCTCCTTTCTGGCCATGGTTTCAATATTTTGTATTATTTCTGATTTTGGTTGTTGAATTTCTTAGTTAACGAATGGTTGCTAATTTCGTACTTCGATGATTCGTTGTGATTTCTATGAATGGGAAGAATCATATGTGATGGGAGGTTATAGCTTGAAACGAGGGAAAGGGTAGTAAATTTCATGGTGTTATAGCATCAATTAATTAAGTCTTTGTTCATCCGTTTATTTTTATTTGGGATTACTGAGGCACAATTCTTAGTAATGGAATCGCCATCGATATTATTGTCTGCCACCAAAAACAGAAAATAAAAGAAAAAAAACAAAGATGTAACATGAAGGAAATAAATGAGTAAGGTTACTTTTGTTGATGAGGAACGATATTAATCTATAAACAAATTTTGGTGCTTTTTTCATTTGATAAAGAATTTCAGCAAGGTGAATCAAGCAACCAGGACAAGATGAAACAAAGGCATCGACGTTTATAGCAGCAGAAACGCAATAATCTGAATCACTAATTCACTTGCTCATTTTAAATTTCAAACTGTCTGTAAGGAAAGCAGATTCAGCAGAAAACCACGGTTTAAAAGAAAGCGTCCATAACTCAATATCAAAAAGAGTAAAAGCCTGGCCGGTCTCAGATGTCGAGACTGAGGATGGGAATACGCTGGTTATTTTTTATTGTGAGAAATTATTTCGTTAGCCCCAATTAATAAGATGATATATACTGTTTTTTTTTTTGGAGAAATTATTTCGTTAGCCCCAATTATTTCGTTAGGTCTCAGATGTTAATAAATTCCAAAATCCATTCATTGTGTAGTAGAGACAACCATTTTTCTGATTGATACCGCAATGGCCCTTTGGCGGGTATTGGAGCAACATTACCGATTGATAAATATTTAACTTTAGATTTTTTTGATTAAATCAATTTAAAAATAAAATATCATGATGTACATATCTAGGAACTACAGATTTCAAAGTCAAAGTGAATTTTCTCCAGACAAATTTATTCAATTTTGGTCTAAATATATGGATTATATTGAAGGTTTAAAAGCTGTGCTATTTATGAATATCAGACTCTTGCATTCTAATCTGATGATATCCAGATCGTAGATCCGACTTAGAAAATACAGTGGCCCCTGCAAGCTCATCTAGTAGCTCCTCAACCAAAGGAATTTGAAACTTATCCTTCACCGTTAATTGGTTGAACTGCCTATAATCTACACATAGATGCCATGGCCCATCCTTCTTTTTAACCATAACTATAGGTGAAGCAAAAGCACTGTTACTATCTCTGATCAGGCCTGCATCTAGCATCTCTTGAACAATCCTTTCTATTTCAGTTTTTTGCACTGCAGGGTGTCTATATGGTCTAATTCAAATTGTTTGTGTTTTATCTAGCAAGGGTATTTTGTGGTCTTGAGGTCTTGAAGGTGGTAAGCCCTTTGGAGGTTCAAAGAGTTCTTGATACTCTTCTAATAATTGCTCTAATTCACCTTGTTCTGTAACTAAATTTTGCTCACCCTGCACAACATTCCCTAGCTGTATCAGTGCATCCACCATCCACAACAAACTGCATGGTTTATGACAACCACTAGCCCAAGCACGTTCAAAATCCTTCATGGCCTGTTGTTTAGTTGCGATCTAAATTTTTCCAGGATGAATTCCTTGTAATGTTTACCACACTCCGTCTTGCTGAAATTGCATTATCATGGCCTGAAAGTCCCATAAAATTGGCCCCAATGATACTAGCCATTCCACTCCCAACACTACATCATAGCCTTTTAATGGCAACACCCGCAAGTCTGTAACCACAGCAACACCTTGAATAGACTATTGCAATCCTCGACATATTCCCTTACTAAGCACCTTTTTGCCATTCGCTACTGTAACATTACAACTGGTAGTTGGATGTACACTCAACCCTAAATGTTTAGCAATATTAGTATCCATGAAGTTATGTGTGGCTCCAGAATCTACTAATACCAGCACTGGTTGTTTCTTAATGTTCCCCTGCACCCTCCTAGTCTGATATCCGATGGTACCCACCAAAGCATGAAGGGTAATAACAGGTAAATTGGTGTCATCTTTGTTTATTGACAGAACCTCAGGGTTATCAGAACAATTAGCAAATTCTTCTTGTTCACCTTTGTCTATTTCAGCTTGGGTTAAACGTTTAGGATTGGTTTTCTTATAGTTTGAAGGACCAGGTCTTTGGGTGGGGTTATGGAGTAGAAATGGTTTTGGAGGTAATTTTGGGGTAGATAA
>JBBYHL010000014.1:2577344-2595636 GCA_038381835.1 Adansonia madagascariensis | reverse complement strand
TATATATATATTTGAATTTGGAACCTTAAGATTTCAAGTTTCCTCCTTACCATTGAAACAACACATTTCTAGGTTTTTTTTCTTACAAACATTCACATATTTAATCATTCCTTGCTAAAAAGAAATTATGCCACGAAGACTGTTCATCTTCTATGCTCATAAAAGAAAAGAAGAAAAAGTAGGGTTGGGAAAATAAAACTTAGAAATTTAGCAATCAATTCAAAACATAGGGCTTGATTTGGTTTACTTTTTATTGAATTCAATAATTTTGATTCAAGTAGTAATTAGGTTTATCTACTTCAGTTTGGTTTTTAGTTTACAAATTTAAAAATCTCAATTATTCGAATCAAATAGAAATCTATTTTAGTTATTTTATTTTTTATAATATAAAAATATGTATTTTATTTCCAAATTAGCAAAAAAAAAACCATAAATTTCTTTTAGGAAATGATGAATTTTAAAAATTTTAAAAATAAATCAATCAAATATATCAAAATTGATAAATATCAGTTCAAATTGATTTGATTAAAAATATTATGCTTTTAAAATCAAAATATTACCTATTATTTATAATTTTTTCCCAAAATCAAACAAATCCATCGGGTATAAAGTAGTCATACGTATTACACACAAACATGATTGATGGAGATATCATGAATGAGATCCCTTCGAGTTAATTCTGCTTCGCACTTAATAACTTTAAAATATGTATATATATATATATATATATATGTATGAAAGGCATTAAATATTCAATTATTTTTAATAATAATAATGATGATGATGATGATGATAATAATACCATAGTTGTTGCTCAGTATTTAATAGTTGAGGTGATACTTGAGCGAATTCGAATGAGATTGGGTCGAGTCATTTCAAATTTAGATTTTTTTTTTTTTAGTTTGGATCTATTTGGATTCGTTTATTCGGGTTTGAATTTTTTTTATATTCAAGTTCTTTCGGGTTCGAACTTGTTCGGGTTGAGGTCTATTTTGGTTTGGGCATTTTTAGGTTTGATTCGAGTTTGAGTTCGAGTATATTTTATATCTTTTTTTATTTTATGTTAAATGTAATCATTTTTACGTAATTTTAAATTCTAAACTCTAACCGAAATTTGGCTTGGCCTGGCTTGAAAATTGTTAGTTTGATTCCATGGGTCCAACTATGACTGCAAAGAATTTAGGCGCAAATAACTGTTCATAATATTAAAAAATTATTTTTATATTATTATTTTTATATTTTATAGTTAAATTTAAATAAAAAATATTATTTTATTTAAAAAAATATTGTTTCTGGGCACGCTTGCCAGAAACTTAAAACTTGAGGCCCAAGCCTGATCGTGCCTGGCTAGAGGTTTTGCCTAACCCGTGGATGGGTTTAGTTGCTAATCTAAGTATAACATATGATTTCTTTTTCATTTTTGATATAATATTATATATTATGGCTTTCACATTTTTTTAATTTAACTTATTACATTGTTATACTATTATCATACTCTGATTATCATTGCTTGAAATAATAATAATAAAATAAGAATAATATTTAGAGAAACGCTTAAAATTTTACTATTAACATACATAAACTCTCGATATTCAATGAATTGAATTAATTAAATTAAATAAAATGTGATAAATGGATAATATATCTCATTGACAATATTTTCAAAACTCATGATATGATTTACTTTTTGATAAATTATTATCTTATCATATATAAAGCTACTCAAACCCGCTTGAGTTCTCATATTTTTGTTCTAGATTGACTAAGCCTAGCCTAAAATAATGATTTTAAATTAAAATAATATATATTTTAAAATTTAATTATAAATATATAAATATTAATAAAAAATATTTTTGAATGTTATGAACAGTAAGTATGGGCTAAATGGGAGGAGCTGGGCATGTCAAATAAAAGCTTGGGTTTGAAATGTTAAAAAAATTCAGATTACAGCTCAACCCGACTACTGAGCAAGTTTAATCATATATAAAATATAAATTAAGTTTTTAATATTTAATTAATAAAAGAATATTTAATCAAAATTAATAATTAAAGTTTTTGCTTTTTAAAAAAATTTAATTATAAATTTATCATTTTTATTTTTAGTATTAAATTGAATTTGGGTTTGGGTTCTTTCGGATTTGGGTTTTTCGAGTTTGGATTGGGTCCAAATTATTTCAGATTCGGGTCATTTCGGGATATGATTTTTTGAGTTTAGGCAATCAATTTTTTGATCAAATCAAGTTCTGATCAGATCTAACTTAAATTTTTTTTACTTCTATTAAATAGTTCATTATTTTGGTTTTGTTGCTGCTGCAAGCCAATAAAGTTAGGTAAAAATTTATCGTATGGCAGCTTCCACTTTTTGTTAAAAAAATATTAGATAAATATGATACTTTATTTGATAATAAAATGTAAAGTTTTACTTATAGAGATTGATTAAGTAGTTGTGTTGTAATCTATGTTACATTTTAATCAAATAATGACATTATTTTAATTTTATTTTTGCTACAAGGAGGGGACCAAAAGTTGCGACAATGGGGAAGAAGAAATGCAGGTGCTGACGTGATTTCATCTGTTACGGTGACGTGACTAAATTAATTTTAATAAGAACCAAATTCATTTATAAATTAGTCTTTAGTTAGAACTCAAATAGATAATATAATGAGTAAGCAAATCTTTCATTTTCATGAAAATATTATATTAGTAAAGATAAAATCAAATTCTTTAATTCATTTTTTTATGATGTATTTGCTTCATTCAGTTTAGTTCGGATGTTTTGTATTAGTAATTTAAATTATAATTATATCATAATATACAAACTACTAAAATAAAATAAATATATTTTTATTAATATTTAATATTTAAAAAACAAATATTAGAATAGTTGAGTTGACTCAACAAATTCAATAATAATTGATGCATATATTCCAACTCAAATAGTTTAATTAAAATCCCTTTTGAAAAAAATAATAAAAACTAGGCTTCTGCGATGATGAATGAATGAAATAAGATGGTAAACAAATTTCAATCAATTAATAATAGGAAGCAAAATTATCAAAGCTTGTCAGCAGTAAGTCATTTTAAGGAAACTTTTCCTCTCCAAACATTTTTTTTAATCTTTATCTCTGTTTTAGAGAAATAATTTTCTTATTATAATAATAAAATAATAATGAAGATGATGATTCTGGGTCAAAGAAGCCGGCCATTGCCATACTTAGGGAAACCTCTTAGTCTTGATTTTATATATACGCGCACGCACACACACTAAAAACCCATGCTCTTGGGAAGGTGAATTAAAATTTTAAAAATAAAATTTATATTGGCATATTATTAGTATAATGATTTAGTTTTATAAATAAATAAATTTAAGGTTAAAATTAAATTATTATAATAAATTATGTAAAAATATAAAATTAATTAAAATATGCTATCAAAATAATTTGAAAAATAATTAACATATCATATGATTAAAAAATAATATGAACATCCAACAAATATACGAATTTGTTAGAATATACGTAAAATATATTATTAACGCACAAAAAATTATATAAATAAAAAATTATATAAATTTGTAATATTTTGAACATGCGAAAAAATTAACATTAACATACAAAATTTTCTTTTTCTTTTCTCTTTTTCCCCTTTCTTTTCTTTTTGTCTTTCTCTTGCTTAAAAAGGTTTTGAACATAATATTTATATTAATTTATAGCTGATGCAATGATGCAATTCTTAAGTAAATGAATTTAAGGCTAACATTAAATTTTTATGACAAATAATGCAAAATATCAAATGAATTAAAATATAATAGGAAAATAACATAAAAAATAATCAAAACATAACATGATATAAAAATAATATGAACATATAACAAATATACGAATGTGTAAAATAAGAATAAAAAGAAAAATTTTGGCACAAAAAAAATTTATAAAAAATTATATAAATTTATACTTTGAATATGTGAAACAATTAACATAAACATGAATATAAATTTTTTTCTCTTTTCTTTTCTTCTCTCTTTTTTGATATATGAATATGTAAAAATATATAAAAAAATTTATATGATAAAAATTTATATAAATCTATAATACTTTGAATACGTAAAAAAATTAACACAAATATAAATACATTTTTTTTAAAAAAAAAATTGCAAGTCAAGATAGGAGGAAGCAATTCCACAACTAAGCCCTCAATAAGAGAGAGTGCACTTCTAACAAGTTCTTCAATGATTCACTAGTTCGATCGTCAATGAAACAACTAAAAAACAAGGCATACTTATCAAAATTGATCTTTTGCCCCAAACTCTTTTCATATATCAAAATTGCTGGCCTTAGCAAATAACCACCTTCGTGTATCTTATTATGTTTATTGCATTATTTTCCTATTTATTAAACATGTTTTACTCAAAATTGATAGGTTTAGGATTTATGTTTTTCACTATAAAATGGAAAGTGGCTTAACAAGTATGAAACAATTTAGCATTTGTTTATATCTTATTATTCTTCATATAGAAAGAAAATTGACTACTATTAATTAGACCTGGCAAATTGTATTTGCCTATTTTATGTATTATAATTATGTTTAAAGAATTATATGATTATATAAATTTTAATACAATAACAATTCATGTTACTTAATTTTGATATATTCATATACTCATATTATGTTCCTATTATATATTAGTGTCATATTATATTTTAATTATTTTTTCGTATTATATTCATGTCATATAATCATGTGCCCAATACTATAGGCTCTATTGTTAATATTGCTATCTCAATTGAATTATGGCTTTTTCATGGAATTTAAGAATGATTTGGTTTTAGTGTTTTCAATGTTAATTTTTACATTTTATTAGCGAGATAAACTAGAGTTTTTAATGTGAAAAGTAAAAGAAAAAAATGGTAAACTACACCAGTAGTTAGTTAATTATTAGTGCGCTTTTGTTTTGGTCACCAAAGTTTTAAAATTTTAAAAAGGCCATTAATATTATAAAATTATTTTACTTTGGTTACTCAACCGTTAAAGAGTAACAGCAATATGATGTGATGATGCCACATCTTTGTCAGAAGTCATGTGGCATTGCCAAATCGTCTGACATACCATGTGACATTATGAATTTTAAGAGAAATTTTTTTAATTTAAAAAATAAATTGCACATTTGATCATTTATTTTTTTGAGAATTTCTATTTTGGTCACTCAATTTTGAATATTTCATAATACGATTACTCACAATAAATTTATTTTACTTTTTATTTAATATAGTAAAAGTTGGGTGAGTACTAGTGTAGTTACCCTATTTTGGATGTAATATAATACAACTCACAACTTTTAAATACTTCTTCATTGTTTATTCCATCGATCTCTATCTAAATCTAAACTTTCTTCTTCTTCATTAATCGAGCTCCTCATTTCAATCATTAGCCCATAGTGTCTTCCATCATCCTTTATTATCAGCAGCTATCGCCATTGTTTACCTGCATCTTTTTTAGCTTGGTTCTTTTTCTTCACTTCCCGAACACTTCTATTGGATTAGATTCCTCAAAAAATGTTTTGTTTTTTCTAGATCTAACAAGTTAGCCCACAACTTCTCTTCCTAAAAACCTCCTCCTCTGCTGCTCCAAGCAACTCTCTTTTCTGATATGTTTCTCCCCTTCCCTCAACCTTCTTGCCAACTGATTTAGAAGCTCCAAAACCCATTAAAATCTCTCATTTTTTCTTTTTGCGATTTTTTGTGTATGGATGATGCTGTAATATTTGAGTTTAAAGCATTGGTTTCTTTCTTTAATAATAAGGCTACTTTGAAATGAAATAGGAGTAGTAATAGATCGTTATTGCCGCTATTTCAAAATTGAGTGACTTAAATAGAAATTCTCAAAAAATAAAAGATTAAAAGTGTAACATAGTTTTTTAATTTTTTTAAAAAATTAGTTTTCTTTAAAATTTTATAATGCCACATAGACAATGCCATGTGGCATGTCAAATGCTGTAACGGTGCTGCATGGCTTCTGACAATAATATGGCATTGCCATGTTATATTGCCATTACTCTTTAAATGTTAGGTAACTAAACTAAAATAATTTCATAATGTTAGTGACCTTTTTAAAAATTTTAAAACTTCAATGATCAAAATGAAAGAAAATTAATAGTTGGGTGATTATTGATATAATTTATCTAAGAAAAAACTAAAACTTAGTATAAACTATAAAAAAAATTAAAAATTATAGGAGTTATGATATCGTAAAATTGTAAGTGTCAGTAAAACACTGTGCACATTTTTCTCCTTCAACTTTTATTAGATTGTAATTAATAATTGTTTATTGCAATTTATGAAAAATTAAAGAGAAAAAAAAATGATAAAACACGATTGAGGTGAAAATGGTCAAAGACGGTAAGCAGCATCCCTAGTAAGAGAACCAAATAAAGAAGAAAATAATTTAATGAGTTTTAAAATAATGATGCACGTTATTACAAATTTTTATTTGTTTTCTTTCCCATGTCAAAACCAAACGTAGAAAATCAGTGAATAATTCATCAGCTTTTCAGAAAGAGAAAAAAAATGCTGAAAATCAGAAAAAATAAATAAATAACAAAATTTTTCGGAGGAAATAATGCAAAAGCCACCCGAAAGAGAAAAGAAAAGTCGGGCATATACGAATCTTAATTTATGCATAAATAAATCTGTCATTTTTTTTGTTATCAATTATTAAAATGTAATTTCTCATATATGAAATGAAAATTAATTTTTTTTATTTCCAATTCAAAACATTTTGTATTCAAAAAATGTTTCCACTCTAGTTTAGATACGATAATTTTAAATATAATATAATTATATAGTATAATTATAATAAAAATAATTAAAATGTGATAAGATATAGATATATAATATATTAAAGTTTATATAACATAAGTTATTGATATATAAAATATATAGTTTTTTTGACTCTAAATAGATGTGTTCATAGACTGAGCTATAATATTAATATCATCTAGGCTTGTTTAAGTTTAGCTTGGCCTAAAATATAAGTTTTAAATTTTATTCAAGCTCACCCATATTTTTAAATGAATAATCTAGGCCTGTTTAGGTTGACTATTTATATTTATTTTTAAATTTTTAAATATATATTTTTAAAAATTTAATAATTTTTTTATTACTTTTTAAAATATAAATAACTTAAGGTATTTTTAATATTTATTGTATATGTCTAGTATTTATATGATATAAATTATACAATATATAAATATAAAATAATTTAAATTATATAATTAAAAAAAAAAAACTTAAGTTTGGCTCGAACTTTAGATGTAAGAGCCAAGGCTTTGCCATTTTATAAATGGGCTTATTTTTTTATCCAATCTCATTTTTTCGACCTAGTATTTTTATTTAAACCTTACTAAATATTAAGCGGGTCTTCGAGCTTAAATATGTAGCTTGATCTATGAATATCTCTATCTACAAACGAAATTAAAAAACTACCACATATCTTATTTATTTATTATTTTTTAAATATATACTAAAGATTAATTTTTTAATTATGCTTATGAAATTAAAATAAAACTTCAACCAATATATCTAATAATTATTCAAACATATAAATAATATGTTAAATATAATTATAATAAATAAGAATATATACACATGACAAAAATATATAATGATCTATATTCTTAATAATCTCTTTAGCTCCTCTGAAAAACTTACATAAAAGCCAAATAATAAAACAAAAAATCTATGATTATAAGGGATTATTGATAATTTAATTTTAAAAAATAAAATTATACTAATTTATTAATCAACTTCTCCTTAATTTACTTTTCTAAAAAACTATAAAAATAATTATTTCAAAAAATTTTCACTTCCTTTTATTTTTCCTTTTTTAATTATTTTATATTTTTATATATTATATATTTAATTATTTATTAATTGGATTTGCATAGACTAATTATATCTAAATCCAGTTGTCCAAAATCTAAATTCATAAGTAAAAGGATTAAGAGATAATATTATCTAGTTAAAATTTTATTATCTACAAATTTTGCTATAATAAATGCCACAATTCCCAGACAGAAGATTTTTAAAATGAAAAAATAAAAAAAAAGAGTTTTAATTTGTCGCTGGATTTGTACTTTGTTTTTCATCCCAGTGGTCCTCCTTCCATCTATGGAGCAACTTTAGCAACCAATTCTTCTCTTTCTTCTAATCAATCTAACCCCCTGGCTTGCTCACCCTGAAACTGCACTTTCACATTAGTTTTCCCAATCCTTGGCCTTGTTTTCATTTTTGCTGGCTCTCATCAGCTTTTCTCTTCTTCTGCTGAAAAAGGTTTGCTCTTTTGGCTAGGTTCTTGCGAGAATTGTACGACGCTCAATTCTCTTAAATTTTTTTTTGACAACTTTTCCCCTCCTTTTTTTTTAAAGGGGTGTTGCTTTTTCTGGTGGAGTTATTGAATGTAGAATTAAACATTCAATATTTATCTTCTTTCCCATAGATTTGCATCTATAGATCTCCTTTTTGTTTTTGCCCCGATAAATATGCCTTTATGGCTGTTATTATTATTATTATTATTATTATTATTATTATTATTATTAATTGCTTTCTGATTATGAAAGAAAGACTTAAGATTCCTTGTATTAGTATCAATCAAAAAGTTTAGTATTCTTCTTTTATAAATTAAAAGGTTTAGAAACCAATTTCTTTTCTCTTAAATTTTGTTTCATTTGGGCTTTTTTGATTCATTCTGAGTTTTTTTTTTTTTTGTTGGAAACAGTTTTTGAGATTGAATTCGTGGATTCGTCTGATCATTAGATTGAAGGGGAAAAGGGTATCTGGAATTTTTGTTCAAGGTAATTATTCAACTGATTTGAAAAGCAACTCAAAGGATTGGCTTTTTAAGGCCGTGATTTCAACAGGGTTGCTTTAAGATTAGAATTTTAAGAGATTGAAGAACCAATCAAGGTATGATCAATTGGTGAATGGGCTTTTTGGCTCTGTAAGCCGAAGGAATTTTTTAGATTTGTTGAAAAGGATTGTAAAATTGAAGGTTATTGGTGGATTAATCGGCACATTAGCTAGAAAATTCTTAAGAATTTCTTTAAGGATTTAACCCCAACAAGTTCTGACGGATCCATCTAGTGAAAATAGGGGTTGTGATTGTCTGGTTGGTCTGGAGTGCATATTAAGTATAATCAGGGCCCTCCAAATGGGGTCCTGCTTTTCTGCTGAAAGCAGGAGGCCTTTGTCCCCTCCTCTGTCGCATATGAAGAGGAGGAATTCAACAAAGAGACCAGGGTCTTTTGACCACCGGAAGGAAGAATCGTTGCATAGGATTCCAGGGAGGCTGTTCCTGAATGGCTCCAGTGATGTTGCTTCACTCTTTACTCAACAAGGCAAGAAAGGAACCAACCAGGATGCTATGATTGTTTGGGAGGTTAGTTCCTTTAATCCGTTTCACATGTTAGTTTACTTTTTCATTAGAATCCTGTTTGTCTAACAGACTGGTCAAATAATTGTCATGTAATATATGATGTTTTCTTATGTACCTTTGAAAACAAGCAATTTATCCTATGTTGGAATAAATATTTCTTGGATGAAGGAATTGCCCTTGTCCTCTGGTTGCTTGCCAGTCAATGGCGTTGTAGTATTATTTGTCAGTATCTTCTAATGTCTATAATGTTTAATTAATTTCGTTTTATTATTTATTTATTTATTTTTTGCAGACATTAAATTTTGTGATACCTTAAATTTTTTTATGTTGCTTTTATGTTCCTTATGAGGATATCTTCCAAGCTGGCCTCTCCAATTTAGAGGAAAAGCCGCTAGCGGCAATTTCTCCACTTTCTTTTAGGATATTGTCCGATCATTTAGTTTCTATATGTAGCAATACTTCCATGGCGGTGACTTTAAATTCTTTCATTTTTTCAGTTTGAACTTGCTACATGTGGTTGTTTTGGGACTATATGTTTGATACACCTTAGAAATCATTTAAGGTTACTTATCTTTATTTTCTTGATGGAGCGGAGTATATGGTAGATTCCAATATCAAGAGAGGGAGCGGAAGATCAAAAAGGATATGGTTGGAAACTGTAAAATAAAACTTCAATTTTACTAACCTTATTGACAACATATCAAAGAGTATAGTGGTGCAATATAATCCATATAACTGACCCTAGACAGTGGGAACATCCTTATTTTGTTGTTGTTTAGCAGAGGATATAAACATTGATGATGGTAATGCCTGTAGACTGGATAATGACAGAAGGTTTTCAACTCTTTTCCACACTTGACCATCTGTTGGTGAGAAGGTCTAGACATTGACTTTTTCTTATTCGTGGAACATATATCCTATTATTTGCATATAATGGGTAGAAGGGTATAGCAGTAATGGATCTGTGATGCAAATTACCAATTTCTCCTTGTATTAGGTATTGTTAGTATGGTTATTAATATTGTTCTTCTGCATTATCATGTTCCATTTCTCACCATCTATGGCTGTTGTTTCCCAGAATTTTGGTTCAAGAACAGATACAGTTTTCTGTGGTGTTTTTGATGGCCATGGTCCCTATGGTCATATGGTAGCACGGAGAGTGAGGGACCATCTTCCCTTAAGACTGAGTGCTCACTGGGGAGTTAACATATCCAGTCAGGATTTTCCCAGAGATATCAGTTTGAACACTGCAGGAAGTATGAACTCTGAAGCTACTTCTCTTATGTCAGCTGATGAGGAGTCTAGGGCCTCTGTAGATCTTGAGGAAACAGAAAAGCACCCGGAGATTTTTAAGACACTTGAAGATTCTTTTCTGAAGGCTTTCAAGGTGATGGACAGGGAGCTTAGATTGCATGCCAATATTGATTGCTTCTGCAGTGGGACGACAGCTGTAACTTTGGTCAAGCAGGTATGCAGCTACGACTTTTAAAAGCTTTATTTGAATAACTATGTTATGGTATGTTTTATAGTTAATCACTATCTCTTTGATCTTTTCATAGGGTCCATATCTTGTCATTGGAAATGTTGGGGATTCCAGAGCTGTGCTGGCTACAAGGGACGAAGACAATTCACTTACTGCAGTTCAGTTGACTGTTGATCTAAAACCAAATCTTCCAGGTCTGTTTGTCTGTTTTGGTCAATCACAAACTGCATGCATATGTGCAACTACACCATGCTTTGTATTTTGTTTTCTACTGAGTTTTTGGACTAAAAATTATGATAGGTAAAAGCGATAGTGATTCTCCTTTTGGAACTTTTGATGTTTGGACTTTTTATGCTAAGTTTTGTTTTCTCCATCATTTATGGTCCCTTTTGTATCCTGCCCTGAGTGCGCTACCCATTTGGTTTTTCTTTAATTTCATTGTTTATTGTTAGGATAGAAGAAAAACAAACTGTAATGGAAGTCAATACGAAATGCTAATTGAAAATTTCTTCTTGTGCACATCAGCACATAATAATTGTTTCAAGCCCTTCATAGCATTTTTTTTCTTCCTACCGCGTCATGATTGCATCCAAAGGTCCCTCTATGCTGTCAGCTGGTCTATGTTGCTCAGACACGGGTGTGAGTGTCGGATATGGGTATGTGTCCTGCACAAGTGTTTTCAAAATTTTCTAAGTTTTTTCATGTATATGGAGGATCTTTGAAGGGTCATATCCTTATACCCATCTTCAGATATGTATCGGACACGGGTAATTGAAGAAAAATGAAGAGTGAAGCAACATAGCCGCTGGTGAGCCCATCTTACATTTCGTGTGTCCTTTTCTTTCCTTAAATTTTCTTTATGTTTTCCTTGTCCATTCTCAATACTGTCGTCATTACTGAAAACCGTTGAGAGAGAAGAATTCAACAGCTGACATTAATTCTAGTCGTAATTGGTTTGCCAGCCCAGAAAATTTTCTCTTATATCTTAGTAGACATATTTTAGCTATCATTGTCACATTGTTTAAATATGTAGGCATCATAAAATGGGTTCAGTTGTTATGCAATGTGAGGCTGAAAAATCTTAAAAAGTTTAAAGGATATTTGATGTTTGGCATGGCAGCTTCTAAATTAGTTGTATTTAAGGATTTTGAAGCAGATTTGAAGAGATTTAGAAAGACTACAGCTATATGACCGAAGAATAGAATGCAGTTATATGACATGAATTGTTTGAGAAAGTAGGAGATGCTGGCTGCAAGGATGGGAAGACAGTGGAAGGCCCAAGTCTATATAGAGTAACTGCATTCTTGCAAAACCGATTGATTTGCTTATGAGCATCATATGTGTGATGAAATGAATAAGACTTCAAAATGTTGAAAGGTTTTACAAATATGATCTCCATGTATGTTATGAGTACTGAAGCAATTTATTAAAATTTGATGAGGTCAATTCTGCAATCAATGGGGAATTATCTAGAAGTCCATCTGGATATGGAAACGCAGAATTCATTTTAAAAGCAAAACCTTTGCAATATTTCTGAAACAACAGTTATAAAGGAGTCTGGTGAAGATCTAAACTGTCAATTAGGATTGTTGTTTCAATTTGCTTGGTTATATGCCCTTGACCTTCAACAGAGGATACAAGCAAAAAATAAATTTCCTGGTCTAGTCTGATTGCTTGCTTCTATTACCAATCATTGTACTTTTTAATATCAAGCTCGTGCTAAATACTACTCTTTTTTTTTTTTTTTTTTTGTACAGCGGAAGCGGAGAGAATTCGAAAATGTAAAGGCCGTGTCTTTGCTCTTCAAGATGAACCTAAAGTTGCCAGAGTTTGGCTGCCAAAAAATGATGCTCCTGGCCTTGCCATGGCACGGGCTTTTGGAGATTTTTGCCTCAAGGATTTTGGCCTGATCTCCGTGCCTGAAATATCTTATCGAAGCCTATCAGAGAAGGATGAATTTATTGTCTTGGCTACAGATGGGGTAATGTAGCCAACATGAATTCTTATCCAAAATAATGTCATTTGAGCCCTTTTCTCCAAATCTAAGGTTTGCGTCAATATTTTGCAGATTTGGGATGTTCTTTCAAACAAAGAAGTGGTAGATATTATAGCATCTGCCCCAGCACGTTCATCTGCTGCTCGAGCCTTGGTTGAGTCAGCTGTTCGTGCTTGGAGATACAAATACCCGACTTCAAAAGTTGATGATTGTGCTGTTGTTTGCCTCTTCCTTGATTCTAACTTGAGCAATTTTTCTTATGCTTCCAATGCCAAGACAAAAGTGCAGCCAACTTCAATGGACCAAGTTGACAACAGCAGTGACAAAGACGATAGTCTTAATGTTGTAACCAGTCTTAACCGGTCTGGGTCTGTGCGAACTGGCAAAGAAGTACTTGCAGGGGGGAATGAAGATTCCTCAAAGCAGGAAAAAATAAATTCAGAACTAGGAATAGATTGGTCTGCCCTTGAAGGAGTTTCTCGTGTCAATACCCTTTTAAATCTCCCGAGGTTTGTTCCTGGAGAAGAGGATAACAAGGCTGCTGGAGGCACAAAGGCTCTGATATGAGGAGGTCTGGTTTGTACTTGATTTTCTTTGATGAATTTTTGTAATTTTTCCTTGCTTCTGTTATCTTGTTTCTTTTTCTACAGAAGGTAGGGCCATTGATGTTAAAATTTGGACCGGAGAGGTGAGCCCGGCTGTATTAGTGTGTCCGGGAATTTGTCCTTTCTCTCTAGTATGGGTAGAATTGGAATTTTGTAAATCCAGCTCTCCATTTATTTTTTTTTCTTAATTTTATTTCTCCCTTCTAAGTTCATGTGTGATTTGTTGGCAACTGTATGCTGATAATAAATTTTGTGACAGTGAAGCCTCTTTAGGTTTCAACGTGAAGGGCATGATATGGTATTTCATATTTTCATAAAGTTTTTTATTTTATTTTTTTTGTTATGTCTTTGTTCAGATTTGGACCCTTTAGCAGTGTGGATTATTATGGCCTTATTTGCAACTAATGATATTTTTCTTGCATCTTGTTTTGTGGCTTGAATAGCATGATTAATCTCCTGGTGACCAACTAATTCAAGTTGAATATTTGATAGAAACTTCAGTTATCCTTGATTCAATCTTGGGAGCAATTAAGGACCTTAGGAAGTTCCACTTGCCGATGCTCATTAAGGACCTTAAGAATTTCCACTTGCCGATGCTCAAAACTTTCTGCTATCTTTTCATTCTAAGCCTTAGCTTTTGGTTATTGTCACATGAACTGTGTTAAAATTTTTATAATACAAATTATAAACATTTCAAAATTTATATAAATATATTGTTTTAAACATAATTATAATATGTGAAAATATATAAAGATGATATGATACACTTATTGTATTGATAGGTTTAGACGAAAGAATGGTTCCGAGACATATCATGCATTTACTTGGGTCCATCTATTCACCTCTTATTATTCAGGTGAAGAGTACCAATATTCCTTTTAGTGGGGCATCATGTTTAATTTGCTTTCTTTACGAAGAACCCTGGATCACAGATTGTCCACCATTGAATTATTCAAATAATTCCAAACACCGGAAGAAAGAAGGTTTTACAAATAAGTATAAACGTCAATTCCTACACAATAAAGGGTACGAGTTTCTTCCAAAAAGCAAAACCAGACAAAATAAAATTTGTTACGAAGTGAATGAGAGAGAGAAATAAGTGTTGAAATTCTATGGCTTTTGGAAATTGAGATTTAAGGAAAATAGAAACATAACTGGAGAAGAAGATTTATAGAAGATAGAGAGTCTAGTGGGGGGAAAAAGGGTATTTACTGATTGAAAGGGATAATGGTGAACATGAGGTAGTGGAGTAGGAGCAAAGTCTATACATATATATATATATATATATATATATATATAAGTATGTATAAATATTGGCTAAAGAAATGACTCTTGCTTTCTGCTTGAATCACACCCTTTATTAGAACGAATGAAAAAGCCAATTAGTTGAACCAAGTTGCCGAGTATTTGACATCAATTAGATGGGATGGAAGCTATCAAGTTTACGTGGAAACGAAATGCTAATATATGTATATATATAGGGGGAGAGAGAGAGGGAGAGTGCTTGCCCGTGCTTGGCAACCGGTGTTGTTGCCCATTCTAAAATAATTTTCAGAGATGAAGATAAAGAATCTAAAGAGAGCAAAAGGGAAGACCTTCCATTTCGTATTTGATTGTACAAAAAAGAACTTTCAGCACCATTATATTTATAAATCAGAATGACAAAACGTTCTGGATATTGTGAGTTAAAAACAAAAATGCAAATCAAAAGGTTGCTGTGATGGTAACACCGCCCTTATAACTGCATAGAGGTGCTGGCTGGTTCCCCTCACATCATTGCTCCAGCTTAGCTTACCTAAGCTTAGCTTAGTTTACCCACTACATCCAAAGGGATGAATGTAAGTTTGTTGAGGAGAAGTAACAGATGGTTTTTCTAAATATAACTAACATGCAATCAAAGTTTTTGCATGTCATTGGTCTGCCAGGGTGATGCCCCTTTGGAATGGATCACCTTTTATAATTGAAAAATAATTTAATAAAATTATAATAATTAATTTAGAGTATTTGTTTTTTTAAAAAATTCAAAGACAATAATATAAAAAATATTATCTGAATTAGTTTTTATGACTGTTTAACAATAAATTTTGAGTAGTTTTTATGACTTTTTAATAATAAATATTTACAGACATAAATATATTATCTATTTTCTGTTATTATTTTAATTTTGAATTTCTTATAATTCTTTTAATTGAATTGATGCCAATTAGAGTCATTCATTTAGAAAATTTAATAATAGAATAAATGAAAAAATCAAAAAAAAAAAAATTATGACATTTACTTATAAAATTAAAAAGTTTCACTATCAATATATTAAATACATCAAACTTATAATAGAAAATGCTTATTATTTCTGATTGTTATTTTCATAAATATTATAGTGAAATCATCAATAAAATGCTATATTACATATAATGATTCAATACAAAACATAAACTATTTTTAAAATTTTTTAAAATAATTTTTTTAAAAAAATTCTATTTGATTTTTTTCGTTACGTAAAGTGATTATGAAAATTAAAATAAAATGTAAATACTTTTAATATTGAACATTTTTTTTTTAAATTGTTAAAAAGTATTTTTGATCCTGGAGTGGCGGCCACTCTGTTTGTGAAACGGGATAAATCTTCTTTTCGTGGTGCCGAGCCGAGACTTTTTCCAAAGTCTCGGTGGAAATTTCTGGGAGGTTCTTAAGGATTCTTGAGGATTGGCTGCTGCTTCTTTTTTTTTATTTTTTAATATCTTTTTTCTCTGTTTCCAAGTCACAAAGTCGAACAACTTATAGTTGGCCATTCTTTTTTTTTTTCCTGCTCTTGAACTGGGGACCACATCGAGCGTTCTCACGTGTTTTTTGGTCAAGGAACTGGTCAATCCTGGGACGGTGATTCTATTGATTTGGTTGAGATTTTAGCAACCGGGTGAAAGTTGCCAACTGAAATTTATTTAAAATTTTATGGAAATTGAATGAAAGAAATTTGAATTGAGTTGATTTGAGAAAAATCTATTTGAATCAAAATAAGCATATTTAAGCATTATAAAACAAGTCTTATAAAATTCATTTCAGACACGCATGAGATTCTCTATATAATTTCAGAAAAACAAATAAGGTCATTGAGAACAATAGCTAGAACATCGGAGATATACCAAGCACTACTAAAGCAATGCTTGTAAATAATGCATGCTAATTTTCGTAACTAATACCAAGGCACTTTCTTTCTACAAGAAAGTTGATTAGACTTAAAATTGCAATAATTTTAAATGCCTTAATTGCGTTTTCATTGTATTTTTTTTAACAAAAAGATGTGACAAACACATCTTCTAAAGGTTTGACTCTGGTCCTACTTTCCTTTGCCAGTTTAAATTTATTTTAGAGGCAAATTAAACGATTCTTTTTTTTTTTTTCTTTTTTGTCATTGAAGCTGTAACAGAACTTAAGGATGCATAAAAGAAGAAATAGACTTTGAAGAGAAAATAAGAGAAGAAGCTGATATTTCATTCCATGAATTATTTAATTACATCAGCAGTCTCTATAAACTGCTTCAATTGAGTTACAACTAATTCTGTTTTACTATAAGGATTCAACTCCATAACAGACTCTACAAAATATTCAACTCCCCTATGAAACCCTTACCGATTCCCTGCCAGCTCAGCTTTTTGCCAACTCAATCCTTCAGCTTGCTTCTTTCCTCAACTCCGGCTCGTTTCTTCATAGTTGATAGAGCTGCTGTCATCACATTACCCTCTTCTGCAAAGTTTACTTGTCCCCAAAGATCAAAGTAAGGGAATTGAGATTTAAGAACATTATAATCCTTCCAAGTTGCATGATCAGGCCAGAGGTTGAGCCACTCAACTAATAGCGGAGTCACAGCCTAATATCCTTTCTTCATAACCCTCGTATCTAGTACAGCAGCAGGATAAATCAAAGGCTGCCCATCTTCAGCCAAGACAGCTGGATAAATGCTAGGAACAATTTTAGAGCCAATCTTTTTCTTTAATAAACTAACGTGGACTACAGGATGTATACTTGCTATATCTGGCAACTTAAGCTTATAAGCGACGAGTCCAACTCTAGCAACTGCAGGATGTAGCCTAAAATACTTAGAGGACAACTTAAGATTCTTTCTTAGGGCCAATGTAGTTTGCCTGTAAGGCTAAATCTAAAGATATACCTCATCCCCACCTGAAACTCCCTAATCTTCTGTTGTTAGCATAAAATTTCATTCTTTGCTGTACCTTTCCTTAAGCATATCCCTTGCGTAATTGCTACCTCTCCTTAAGCATATCCCTAACAGTGGCCACTCTCACTTCAGCAGTAGCATCCTAAGCAAAACTAAGAGGTTGATACCCATATAGAGCTTGAAAACAAGACATTCCCAAAACTATGTGAAAACTAGTGGTACCACCACTCAGCCAATGGCAACCAATTAACCCAAGCCTTAGTCTAAGAAAACACATACAACTAAGATATTGCTCTAGGCACTGATTCAGCCTTCTAGACTATCGGTTTGATTTTAGAGGATAAATTGTCATAAGGTGAATGTTGGTCCTTAAAAGCTTCATTAATTCCTGCCATTCCATCTAATAAAGACCTTATCCCCATATGAGATAATAGCCTTGGGTGAACCATGTAAGTTATGAACCTTTTTCAAGTACAACTTTGTTAGCATATGCCCTTGGACTAATTGGATTGGGAAATGGAATACATAGTCAAATAACATCATACAAGTTTTAGTAACATAGGTTTTCCTTCATGTTAGTGGCGTGACTGACACTCATGCAAACA
>JBBYHL010000014.1:2540142-2554570 GCA_038381835.1 Adansonia madagascariensis | reverse complement strand
TACCCCGCTCTCTCTCCACGGAGTAAGAAGGGATGAGGCGAATAAAGAGGTCGAAAGGTTCCATCTCTTCGAAAGCCAGGAAGTGAAGAAAAAGACATATATTATATGTATGGAGGTAAACTTTGTTACATATATGGAAGAATTATAACTTTTATTTTATAAAGTTACTAGAATTTTTTACATAACATTTAAATTATTACAGTACAAAGATAACAAAATAATGTAATCTGACTTACACTTTTTATCATAATTACAATTTTTTTTAGGGGAAATTACAGGATGGTATTGGTAAAGATAATATAGGCCAAACGATTTGATAATATATCTTATAATTAATTAATTTACCCTATGAATAGGTAGGAAGGAAATTATGTAATTTTTCTTTTACATATTTTCTTTATGAATTTACATATTATTAAATTTGTTAAATGGTTTGATAATATAAATTTTAATTAATGTGTTCACCTTTTGAATATGTCATGAGAAGATATTTAACTTTTGTTTTACATATTTTCCTTATGAATTACGTATTATTCTTCCTAAATAACTAAATTTGTTAAATGGTTTGATAATATAAATTTTTTTAAAAAAATTATTTATCTTCTGAATAAGTGATAAGAAAATTACGCAATTTTCATTTTACATATTATTTCTTTCCGAATTATATATTATTTTACTATATTACAACATATATTAAAAATTCTGATAATACCTCTTATATATATTTTTTACCTTTATATAAGTGATAAAAAATTATGTAATTTTATTTTACAAATTCATTTTTTTAAATTACATACATTACATCTCATGTATGTTGGCAATTTTTAGTATCTGTCGTAACTTATCAATTGACCTAAAATAAGGTCCATGTAATCATTTTTCATTAGCATATAAAGGCTGTAAGTTATGGGATAAAAATCAAGTGCTTTTTGGGAAATGTAAAACTATATTGTATATTTAATAAAATAATATAATTAAATTAGAGTGTATAACAATTTAGTCTATAATATATAAAAGTGGTGGATGCAAATAAGAATTGTTTTTTATTGATAAAAAAGATATCTTTTTCATTAGATTTTAGGTTGTATTTAATTTTATTTATAAATATTAATAGAATTTATATAATTTATAGATAAAGATTATAATATCATTAAAAGGCTAAAAGATTCATTTGATAAACAAAAAAGAATTAAAATTTGCATTGATTTGATTTATATTCATAATTTTAATTTTAAACGAAGTTAAAAGATAATTCTTTTAATATGATAATATTTTTTGGTCTACACCATCCAATGTCTCCCAATCAAGTGGACTGTAGACTAATATGAATTAAGGGGTAAAGTGCTTGCTCCATGCCCAATGCTTGAACTCAAAACTTTTGGTCAAAGGAAAAGAATCTTTTGCCATCCCATCTCACCCCTCAGGTTAATAGATTAATAAATACTTTAATTAGTTAGAGTTACATGCATAATATACAACCTTATATTTAATTTATACTTATTATTTAAAAAAACAGAAATACACCCATTAAAAAAATGTAACAATAAATATTAATATAATTAAGTTTTAATAACATGAAAAGTTTTTATGATAAAAATTTCAATTCCTTGAAAAAATAATTCCAATAATTGGTAATTTTGGGTAGCAAAAGCATGAATCTTATGTCTTAAGACATTGAGATTATTCTTCACTAGAACTCGACGAACCTGCTAAGTTGGTGAAAAAAAATATTTTTATAAAGTAATTATGTTTTTGAAAAATAATATACGAATAAAAGGTGGGTATTATTTTTTGAAGTGAAATATTGGAAAGATATTAATCCATATTGAAATGATAGATAATTACAAAGTACTACTAAATCTAACAAAAAAATTGGTTTATAAAATTATTTACATAAGAATTTAAAAGACCTAATCTTTTTAAGAGAAGTCAAATGTCATGTTAATTTTTTTTTTTTTACAAAAAATGTTATCTCAATTATTAATTTTACTTTTTTTACATTAATTTTAAAAATAAATAAAAAAACTAATTATTCAGTTTTCGACTACAGAAACCAATTTACAAACAGATAATATGATACAGGAGCCTCTTATTTTGACCCAAAAAAAAAAAAAAAAAGAACTAGTATGGTGAGATACTACCAAACTGAATTTGAGAAATTAGTGATCCACACTGAGAGGTTAACGCCAATTCAACAAAGTAACCTGCTTTTATTATTGGCTTAAAGATGGCATTAAGGTGGACATCGAAGCCAGTAAATCAAGCATTTCTTTTCTCTTTTGCTGCGATTGGCTTTAACAAGGATGAACTCAGGCAAAGGACAAAAGACTTCTACTTTAACTGAGACAAGTTTTTGGTCATGGTCATCAATGAAATATTAAGCCATTTCATCTTGATAGAAAGAGGGCTGATTTGAAGAGCAGCAAATGACAATATTAATTGGTATAAATTTAATTTATTTTGCCACTGAAAGTTTGTGATATTGTTCTTATTGCCTTCTAAAGCTCTTAGTCAACAAACACCAGGACAGAACCAAAAAGGTGCAAAATGGTTCAATCTCCACCGACCCTGATATACAGTATTCAAATGATACCATTTCCAGTTGACGCATTTCATCAATATGTCATATAGAGATGTCCTAAAATTTTTCATATATATTTATCTCTCCAAAGTACATAAGATTGTTATTTCATTCATCATATCAGACTATCAGCATACATGATAATATAATCCCTTTGTTTAATTCAGTTACACCTAATTCTTCTTGCAAATAATTCGAAAAAAATAGGAAAAATAAAGAGGCAAAAGAATGTGCACTGTGTCTGCTCTAATAATTTGCGGAGGCATGTGATTGAAGTTCATCAGTAAAGCATTCTTCACTGTGTGGTCACACTCTTTGCGAGATTCCGTGGCTGGTCAACATTGTATCCCCTTAGCACAGTGAGATGATATGCCAGTAACTACACCAAAAAAGCAAAGGTTATGGTTCATCAGCGTAACAGAGTCAAAAATGTTGTTAACAATGTATACTCAAGAGGACTGCAATGGGTTATCTATCAACGGATACCTTGCAATACCTAATATGATTAAGTAGGATTATGTACCCTATAATTGGATTCGGATAGGGTTCAAGTAGGGAAATTACTATCATCATGGGTTCTGGTAATGATCTTAGATTACCCACTACCTGAACCCAATAGTAAATAGTATGTTTTTAATATTATTGTTAATTACATAATATTGTCCAAAATTTTCTGTTGTCTACATAATATCTTCTTTGATATTTTCCTTTATGTTAGTGGTTTTATTCACAATGTGAATAGGCTAACTTAGTCACAACGTTGTGTATAAATACTCAAACATGCTTGTACATTCAATATTTCGAAATACAAAGTTTCAAGAGTTCAGTTTCTTTTAGATTACTGCCTTAGGATAAGGTTTTATGTTTTAAGAAATCTATTATTCTTTTAGGATAAGTCTCTTAAGTTATGTAATAATATCAGAATTCTAATAGGAGACCTGGTAGGAAAAAGAAATATAGTGTGAGGCGGAGACTAGGATCTAGTATAAATAACCCTTTACCAGCTGATTATGTCTTATTTTTGTTTTGATTTGATATTCAATCAAATAGCCCTTTTAGAACCCTAATCTATCTTCCTTGTCCTACTTCAATTATTTTTTTTGGCTCTTTCTCTATTCTTTGCTATCTTTTTCATTACTACCCTATATCAATCCTGTTATAGGAGAAAATGTTGATTGTCTCTTGCAAACTTGCTAAACATCAATAGGAATTATATTCTTTTATTCCTTTTCATTTGATTCATTCCGATGTATGGGAACCATCACCTCATAACACTAATGGAATTTCTAAATGTTTTGTTATTTTTGTGAATGAATACACTAGGTATACTTGGATATATCTTATGAAAACTCAGTCCTTAACTCCCTCAAATTGTTTTCAACTTTGCAGCTATTGCTCAAACGCAAATTTCTTGTAATATTAAAATTTTTCATACCAATAATGCCACGGTATATAAAGTAAAAGATCTCACTTTTCTTTCCCAGAAAGGCACTGTGATTCAGCGCCCTTGCTTAGTAACCTTAGCAAAATGGACATATAGAACATAAACACAAGTTCTAGAAACTGTTTGTGCCTTACTTATTTCTGCTGCTTCTCTTAAGCATTTCCAGAGGGAAGCTACTGTCAGTATTATTTACACCATTAATTGTATCCCTTCACCAATCCTTGTAATGCTTTTCCATATGAATGCTTCTATAACTTCTCTCCCAATTAAAAACTGTGCCTTTGGTTATGCTTGTTTTGTACTTCTTTAACCCTATGAACATAATAAGCTTGAACCTTGCACTCAATTATATTGTTTTCTAGGGCATGAAATTGAGCATAAAGGCTATAGATGTTGGGATCCAATTTCAAAAAGTGTTCATGTTTCTAGTCATGTGACCTTCCTATAACACGAAACGTTTTCTTCCTTTTTTAGGCTTTCAAATATCTGCTCCAACTTCTTAGTACTTTACTCATCTCTCTGTTTATCCCTTTCTAGCAAACTCTATAGCTAAATTGTCATCAAGGATTAACTTACGAGTTCAAGTGATCATCACAGGCTACCCTTGACTCATATGTTCCACTTAAGAATCCTTGCTTTAAAATTTTCTTTGTTCTTGAATCTCAACCATTACTACAATCCACCACCCTCGTCTTTATCTTCCTAATTGTCATTGTTATTCTGCCATTGCTTCCTTATTTGAACATAATACATTCCGAGATGCTAGAACTAATCCTCTTTGGCAACAAGCAAGAACAAAAGAAATACAAGTTTTTGTGAAAACACATACTTGGGGTTTGGTTGATTTACTTCTTGGAAAGAACATTATTGGTTCTAAATAGATATGCAAAATTAAAACTTATTTTGACAGCTCTATGGAATGTTATAAGGCCCAGTTAGTAGCCAAGGGATTCTCTAAGGAGGATGGGATTGATTACGAGGGAACTTTTGCACTTGTTGCTCGTCTTACCTCTGTTCGTAATTTAACAATTGCAACTATTAGACAATGGAAGTTGTTTCACATGGGTGTTAAAAATACTTTCCTTAATGGAGATCTCATTGAGGAAGTATATAATGCAACCCTCTGTTGCTCCGACTCTTCATTTTTCTTAAAGTACTCATGTTTGATGCATATCCGGACATGGTTACAGGGGTTATGATCCTCCAATTACCCTCAAAATACATGAAAATCCAGGAAAAAATTGAAGATACCCGTGTCCAACACTCACACCCGAGTTCAAGTAACATAGATGCAACCTCCCTTAGGGCATGATCATTCGCCTAATAAGCAATCTTCATCAAGCCTTATATGGTCTCAAACAGGCTCCTTAGCTTGGTTTGCAATATTCAGTTCCGTAGCTTAGCAGTTTGGGTTTCCTTCCAGCTTATGATACTGCTCTTTTGGTAATACTAGTAAAGGATCTATCGTATTGTTGTTTTATGTTCATAATATAATTATTATCTTAGAATTTAAGTAGTATCTCAATTAGCAGTTTGAGATGAAAGACTAGGGTTATCTCACTTTCTTGGATTAGAAGTTTCTTCTAATGGTACAGGATATTATCTTTCTCAAGCTACAGAGCATTGATAGTTTATGCTGTGCTGTGGCTTCATAGTAAAAACTGCTTCTACTCCTTTTGAAGCTACTGCAAAGAGTACTCCAACAGATGACAAATCTTTGGATGATCCTGCTCTTCTTATTATATTAGAGTCACATGACCTGATATTACTTATGTAGGTCATACTGTTGTCAAATTACGATGACTCCTCACACTACTCATTTTACTGTTGTTCTGCATATCCTTCACTCTATCAAAGGCACTTTGTTTCATGGTCTTTACTTTTCTAATCAATCATCTCTTGAATTGCAAGTTTTTTTTTTACTGATTGAGCAAGTGATTCTACTGACAGACGTTCTACTAAATGCTATTGTTTTTCTTAGGAGATTATCTTAATTCTTGGTTAAATAAGTAACAAACAATCACTGCTAGATCTAGAACTGTGGCCAATTATCTGCACTTACTGATACCACTTTGAAGCTCTTTGGTCACAGTGGCTACTAGTGGATTTAGGAATATCAAAGCTTACAACTCTATTTTGATAACCAGAAGCTATACAAACTGTTCAAATGATGAGTTTCATGAACATACTAAACAAATGGAGATTGACTGTGATTTTGCGTGACATCTTGATCATGGAACACTTCATCTTGTCTCTATGTCTTCTGCTGATCAGGCTGCAAACATATTTACTAAAACACATGCACCTGGATGTTTTCCTTATCTATTTTTCAAACTCAAGTTGGCTAATTTACTACCATCTTGAGTTTGAGAAGATGTTAATTACATAATATTCTATAAGATATTCTGCTGACTCCACAATATATTCCTTGATATTCTCCAAGATTTTAGTGATTCTATTCATAATTAAATAACATAAATTAAGCACAACTTTGTGTACAAAAAATCCTACAAGTTTGTACATTCAATAAACTAAAAAATACAAATTTCTTCAACACTTACTTTATTTCAACCATTATATTTAGTTTTATACTTTTTTTGTAACTATTTATTATTAATGTAATACTTAACTAAATTAATTCATTAAGTGTTCTAATTATGATTTTTAACTTTCATTTATTTTTTATGAGTCAACTTTTTTATTATATAATTTAATTTTGGTAGTAATATACACAAAATTGATTTTATTTTATTTTTTTTGGGTCCAGGTATCACAACAGGTAAGCATGTCATTTAAGATTTTATGAGTCGGATTTAGGTTTTTTGCTGGTATAGTAATCAGGTTCTGGTAGGGTTCAGACAGAAGGTATTAATTTTTAATCAAGATCTGATTCGGATACGGTAGATGAGTTTGAATTGGGCTTAGGTACCTCAAATTAGCAGGTATGCTACCAACTCCATTCCTATTTGAGACAAATAAGAGTTGGCTAAAAACTATATCCGAATAAAGCTCAGAAGATTAAAGAAGAAATTTACTGTATCTCTTATCTACATTCCTAATGAGTAGTGGAGCAATAAACTCCAAATAGCTGCATATACAGCATTTAGACATATAAAAACATATGCTGACCACCAAATCATCCAAACAAGGCATTCAGCATTTTATATTTACTATAGCCGGGCACAGGAATAGGGGCACATGCTAGTAAGCAATCATATAGATATATATATCAGAACATATAAAGGAATAAAGTTGTTTTGTCACTTTCAGAATGCATAATGCCCATCATTCAAGTATAATTCAATATAGAGTATCCAATAAATTGCTAACTTAATACGAAGCAAACTAAAATAAATTTAGGAGAAAGATACCTGTAATGGAACTATATTAACCACAGGTTGAAGACAATCCTCAACCTGAGGAACTTCGATTACTCGACAAGCTCCTCCTGGACACACTGATGCAGCATCTCCTTTCGAACACATTACTATCAAGCGCCCTTTGCGGGCATGAAGTTGCTGAATAACTGACTGCTGCTTGCTATTAGAAATTGGAAGGTTTCAGTGCCAACCAATTAAAAGTATTAAAACAAAATAAGTTCTCCCAAACAATAACCAAACTAACCTGAAGCAAGCATCACGGGTAGCAATCACGACAATTGGAAGATTTTCATCAACTAATGCCAAGGGACCATGTTTCATTTCACCAGCAAGTATCCCCTCACTATGCATAAGTGCAACTTCCTTCACTTTTAAGGCACCTTCCAAAGCAGTTGCATAATTGTATCCTCTCCCAAAGACAAGAAGTGACTGCTCAGCAATCAATAGCTTTGCAAGATCCTTCATTTCCTGGTCAAGCTTCAACACCTCCCTGATTTTATCTGTAAAAGCAGAATATCACACATACAATTCGTTCAGCCACAAAAACGAAGTGCAAAGGGCAAAACCTTTTAAATAAGCAAAAAAGGAAAATAATGAAAAGAAGGCAAAAAAGAGACTCACTTGGCAGGTCAAATAGACCATCTATTATAGCCTCCCTTCTCTCTTGATTAGAAATTGTGTCACCCCCAATTGCCAAAGCTAGCATTGCCATCACTACTATTTGACTTGTATATGCCTATTAATAACAGCGTGAACATTTTAACTATATTAGAAAGTAACAGAAATATTCATTGATCCATGCACTTACCTTGGTACTTGCTACACCAATCTCACAACCAGCATTTATATGAACCCCACAGTGTGTATTGCGTGCTATTGCACTGCCAACAGTATTTGTGATTCCAACACATAATGCACCATTTTCCAGAGCATATTCTAGAGCATGCAATGTATCAGCTGTTTCACCAGATTGACTGACAAAAACTGCTGTATCCTCTCTGTATATAGGACCTTGCCGATCCAATAGATCACTAGCAATTTCCATTGTAACAGGCACTCCTATTCTCCAAATAAATAAAACAAATAAGTT
This sequence comes from Adansonia madagascariensis, assembly GCA_038381835.1. NCBI lineage: Eukaryota > Viridiplantae > Streptophyta > Magnoliopsida > Malvales > Malvaceae > Adansonia > Adansonia madagascariensis. Next base: position 2,546,075 of record JBBYHL010000014.1, on the reverse strand, counting down.
GAAAGTGAACAAACGAATTTTAAGATGTACAAAATTATCATTCCCAGACAAATAGCACTTACCAGAGAGTTCTTCCAAGATAGGCCTAGCAGCTAGAGCCGCATTGTAACTTGTACCGCAACCAATAAATACAATCCTTCGGCTACGCCTAATTGTTTTAAGGTGATCCTTCAGTCCACCCAAAAGAACAGTCTTAGCTTTGCAGGAACCTCCACGTATAAGCCTCCCTCTCATGGTAGTTGTTAGAGATTCCGGTTGTTCATGAATTTCTTTCTGCATATAATGCTTGTATTTTCCCTTATTTATTTGCTCAACCTCCATCTCAAGAACAGATAATGCACGTTGAACTGATGCAGGCCTAGAAAGACTACCACCATTTCTTCCTTTGCCATTATCAAATTTTAGGATTGATACACCTCCTTCCTGAAGAAACAAACGAATTGGTTAAAATGTGCATCCAAGCTGAAGAAAGGGGGAAAAAAAAAAGATTTGATGGACCACCACTTTGAAAAACTAATCAATGCAGAAAACAGAAAAATAACAACTTATGAAGAGTTGATTAAGTACGAAACCTTATTTTATTAGAAACTCTAATATGCTTCTTAATAAAGGGAAAATAATGCCTATCAAAATAGGTTCACAACCATATCCCATGTATTTCAAGCATTCTTATAGGTATATCACAAAGCTTATAGCCTTATACCATAAAATTATCAGTCAGATCCTGCACGGCATTTATTCATGGAAGGTCTCAATGCTATATAAAATGTGCAGGACAGAACGAGAGGGAAAATGAGGAAGAAAATGAAAAAATATATATATGTATATATATAGACCGAGATGCACATAGAAGGTAATAATAGAATAGAACACGAAAGTGTTGTAAGACATCAAGTATAGAATGACAACAATAGTAAAAGAAGACTAGCAAAACTATACAAAAAATGAAAATATACCTTCAGATGAACCACTTCCCCATCCTCAATGACCAAGACTTTCTTCGTGTGTTCAATAAGAGCATTTGCATCACTTGATAGAAAAAGTTCCTTAGGATTGCCATTCTTTGAAAGAAATTTAGCATCATGAAATGCCGATGCATTGGAGACATCTTCATTTAATTCCTGAGAGAAAGCAATTTTTTAAATCAAAAAACACATCAACCTGACAAAAATAAAATCATATGCAAAAAAAAAAAAAACTAGAAATTTTATGCGCTGAAACCTTGAATAATTTTTATGTGCAAAACCACAACCCAATAGAAGTACAAAACAGAATTGTTCAAACAAGCAAGCAAAAGCTTTTATATAGGCTTGCACTATAGTAAGATTTTGTTTTATACTTTAGTGGAGGAGGGCTGAGAGAAGAATCTGCATTGTATAATGCAGACACCTCTTGGCAACCAAAAACTGCATAAGAAGGATTATATGGAATCCAAATTTATGTGCAACATGATTAGTTTTTATGTACATGTATTTGAAAGAGAAAAGTAAAAAACAACCATGCTTCACTATACTTCCTTATGTTGCTCACTTGCTTGTAAGAATGTCTTGTGCATTGGGACAAAATTTACACAGTAAACTAGGATCAGAAGACATCAATGGGTAAAGCATAAATACATTCCTTCAAACTTCTTTTCGGATGGACCATTACCCAAAGACAAAATACATGTTACATTAAATACTTGAACACCGCACCATTAGTCAAAAAGCCAGTTACTTGAACTTGGGACTTAGCCCAAATTGTTCACTCATCTCTCTTAGGAGGTGGATTCCGGCAAGGCTGGGGTTCGATTCTCTACACTTGCAAAATTCGCTTCCCCAATTCCCCTATGCCATACCCTCCTTTCTACCAAATTAAAGCCAGGTGCTTTCAAACTCAAATATGGTAAATGGCCAAAAAATTTTCGATTCTGGTATTTTTCTGTATTCCCTTGTGAAGAGGAAGAGCAATTTATATGAGCAATAAGATTATTTACACCCTGTGCAACTAAATGCAGCTGAAGAACTGAAAAGAAAATATGGTAGGAATGAGGACTATTATAAGATGTTGTACTAGATGTATGAACATAAAGAGAAATGTAAAATTAGCAAGTAGTGAATAAAGGAAAATAAGGGGGTAGCATCAATCGAGGACAAAATGAGAAACATGTTTAAGATAATCTGGATATGTAAAGGGGAAACCTATGCATGCCAATATGCAAAGATGTGATTTAAGGAGAACAAATTTCAGTAGTCAGGATGAATAGGGATTACTCTAGATTTTAGTCTTCTAGGAATTTTGTTTTTTTCTTCTTTTGAAGACATGGAAGAGAAAATAATTCTTACTTGTTAATTCCATTAAAAGTAAAAATGGTTTGTTACTTTTAATGCACTAAGATCATATTTAAAATAGATATAATGCTTTTTAACCCTTCATTTAATATGTGAAATGGTTATATTTTTTCTTCTTTTGAAGACATGGAAGAGAAAATAATTCTTACATGTTAATTCCATTAAAAGTAAAAACGGTTTGTTATTTTTCATGCCCTAAGATCATATTTAAAATACATATAGTGCTTCTTTTAACCCTTCATTTAACATGTGAAATGGTTATACTACCTATATATAATCCAAAATCCATTTAAACGACTTAGAAGAAAAATCCTTCATTAAAAACTTCAATGTTGAAACTAACATATGAACTAATAATTTTAACTTAAATAACCATGATGATTAACTGTTTAGTTGAATAAACTAAAAAAAAACCTATGAACATATCAATATATTTATTTGAGTATTAAAAATCCATTATTTAATAGTACAAGTCTTTTAAATGTAACCATTAACTTAAAAAACATAAATAAAATCTTCATATTTATTTATGGTCATATTGTTGTTTGAATTTAAATATGTAATTCATAGTCATTTAAGTTACTATTATTGTTAATGTTGCAGTAGTTGTTGATTTTATCCCCAAAAAATCCTTTGTACCTTTAGCTTCTCTCTTTTTTTTTCCTATTTTTTGGTTCTTTCTTTCCTTTTGTTTTTTTTTTCTTTTAACTATTTTATCATTTAATTTATTACTAATATTATCATTATTGTCCTTGAACTTAAAAATACAAGAGATTTGTCCTCCCATTCTATCCTCTTTCTTTTTCTTTTTTCTATCTTCTTTTGTTTCCTTTTCCTTTTCATTTCTTCACTCGATTTTTTTATCATTTTATTTCGTTTTTGGCTTCTAAAAAATGGGCAAGAAGTAATTGTCAAACAAAGTCCAAATTTTTTTTCTTTTATCATCCTCGATGATCAAAATGCATATCTCCATGGTACTTCTTTAAAAATTTTTACAGGATTTTACAAAAATTTTTAAGAAGACAAAAAATCATTTATCTTGATGTAGCAGAAAAGGAATACATAATATTTGCCACTCATAAATTTTGGCACTAAAGCAAAGCTCCTAAATATATTCTATATCCTAAGAGCCTTAATGAATCTTCAAAAGCATTAAACTTGATAATGCTTTAAGTCTTGAACTAAAGAAATGGTTTCCAATAAGACGACACTAATAAAATGAAGGAAATTATAAGAAAATCACAAAAGAAATAAAGAATTTCTGTAATAAAAGTTCACGAAACAAACAACGCAAAACAAAACAAAACAAAGCAAAGCAAACTAACAAACAAACTGAATATAAAGATCCAATAGAGTAGTGGCTAACTCAAAGCACAAACGCTAACAACTAAAAAACTTGACACCCAAAAAAATTTATTCTCTGGTGCGAAAATCATGATAAGAAGCTTGATTCATGATTATACTTACTTTGACACCTAAGAGCAATGGACTACCACGTTTGCAAGCAATAAGCTCATTTGGGTAATGTCGACTTTTGAAAATGAGAGCATAAGCTCCCTCAAGATGCCTCATAACTTCAAGCACTACTTGACTAAATGTAACAGTCTGGTCACCTGCAGAACAATAATAACCACTCTAAGTGCATTTGACTTGAAATATGTCTCCTAAAACATATGTGAAGAGAAGCCATTATAATTATCGGTTTACATGCTAGCATAGCAGCAGAAACTATGCAAAGATCACTGCATTTGCTATTGCATATCACATCCAAAGGCTCAAGGCAAACTCTATGTTCTAGGCCCTTGCATTGCCTGAGGTACAAGGCACAAAACAAGTGCAATGTAACCTACTACGAGGACTAAATATGAACTGCGAAAGCAATAGTATTATGCATTTGCATGAATTGCAAGGTCTTAAAGCGATAATCTTAAGCTCAGAATAAATTACCTTCTTCATTTGCTTTGTCAAAAACAAATTTGGCAAGCTTTGGTATTACTTCTGTGTCTGTTTCAGATTCAAAAGTGAAACCATGTCGAACAAGGGTCTCTTTCAACACCTGAAAATAAAAATATATCTCAAAATCAGCTTAAATTGAAACAGTGTTAAAGAAAGTGAACTTTATGATGTAATGCAGTTGCATAAACAAAGAATGAGACAGACTCACATGACAAGAACAGAAGCATATGCAATTGCTACGATGAAATATATGACATACGTATAAAAGTTGCAGACAGATTTCTGTCAAGCCGTTAGCAGATGCAGCTAGCAGTAGCTACATAACCATCTACAGACAAAGTTAGTCTTCTTGCACCCTACCCCCCCCCCCCCAAACACCCAATTGTCATATACAAGCAGCATGTTGAACTACCAATATTAAGCCTTATCACATGGCAATAACAGAAGCGTAAGCAATTGCTGTGAACGAAATATATATGTATAAAAGTTGCAGACAGATTTATATAAACCCATTAGCAGATGCAGCTAGCAGTTTTCTAGCTACATAGTCATCGGCAGACGAAGTTATTGTCTTCTTGCACCAAAACCCCAATTCCCAATTGTCTAAACCAAGTAGTATGTTCAACTACCAATATCAGGCCTTTAAAGCAGTTAAAGAGAGTTGAAGAAGCACCATAGAAAATGAAATAAGACAAAATCTCAAAGAGTAAAGGGTGGTAAATTATGTCTTACTGGCCACAAGAAAAAACTGTTTAGACTCTCTCTCTCTCTCTCTCTCTCTCTCTCTCTCTCTCTCTCTCTCTCTCTTCTTCATCTTCTTTACTTGGAACACTTGTAAATTTTGCAAAATTGTTAATATGTTTGATCCTAAATTAGCTATTCAATTCATGGCTCCATGCCTTGCAAGATACCAACATTTGCCACTTCTAAAAAATTCAATAAGAAAATGAATGTGGACAATAAACAGATGAATGAACCCTACTGATTCAAGCAAAAATCACTAGAGTTATAAATATATATATATATATAAATATATATATATATATATATCAGTTGCTTACCTTTTACACATTCAATTGACTATTTCATCCTCCAAAATAAAATGTTAAATTAACAACAATTGCAGTACACAAACCTCTGTTGCAAATCCATCAAGAATGCAAAAGCAAATTTAGGTAAGAAAACGAGGAAAAAAATGTCACTAAATTTTAAGCAAACCTCATAATTAGTGATAACACCATTGTGAACAACCAAGAAGTCATTTTCAGAACCCGAACTCTGAGGATGACTGTTCCTAGGAGCAGGCTCCCCATGGGTAGCCCACCTGGTGTGTGCTATACCAGCATGGATAGAAAAGGATTTCTCCAACTTCAACTCTGTTGCAGCTACCTCTGCAAGTACCAAAACCACCATTAATTCAACTAATAAACCTATGGCAACGAAACTAAATAAAACTGAATAAGATGCCACTGGGGTTAAAAGGCAAACTCGTCGTTTTTTAATAGAAACATGTCATAGGCAAAGAACAGTAGAGAACTCCAGCTTTGTAACGCAAAATTAATTCTTCTCATACAAAGTGATAATTAAAATGTGGGAAACAACTAAAATAACATTTTGATTCACCCTTAATAAGCAAGTCATATACTT
>JBBYHL010000014.1:2510655-2522618 GCA_038381835.1 Adansonia madagascariensis | reverse complement strand
TTTTATTATTTTATTTATATTTATTATTTTTATACTTAATTTAAATTCAAAATTCGGAACTAATTGTTTTGAGTTCGGTGACTTTTTCTTTCTCCAATTAGATTAGACGAATTGAACGAATTCTAGTTGTTTGCAGATATTGGACTATATTTTAAGGTTTTTTTTTTTTTTTTTAAATTTATTTTTGACGTGTTTGGATTTCGGTTTTTGAAAATTCATTTTATCCATGGGCGCATTTTAGCGGAGTAAGATTCGAAGCACGTGACTAACTAACGTACGCCGCAGTTTTATCGTTGCACGGCTACGGCGAAGCCACGCTCGCCAAATCAAAATGGCAGGCAAAAATCTCTTCATCCCTCGAACAAAAACAAAACCACTGCCCAAAAGCTTCTTCCCAAAGTCTCTGGTCATAAAAAAAAAAAAAAAAAAACTTTCCGACGTCGTTTTAAACATGGTTTTAGGATTGTCTTCTTCATTCACTTCAACACGGTTAACCTCCCTTCCCTTCCCTTCAAAAATTTCCATCAAAACCTCGAAAAATCCGCTTCACTTTAGCATGGCGTCGTTTAAGTTGCTCTGCGTTAAGGCCTCCGCCGCCAACTCTGCCCCGAAAGCCCGCTTCGTCGCGCGTCGAAAGGAGTCCGTTTCCGTTCGACAGTTGAATCGCCCTCTGAGTAATGTTGCAACAAAAAATAATACATATATTTGGATTAATCATTCGCCTTATTGTTTCGTTTTTTCCTGTTTGTTGCTATTTGTCTTAAGGTTTATAAAATTATTTATGCATTTAACTATAAATGATAATAACAAAAAGAAAATTTTAAATTTTTAAAGGAAAATTTTGAAAAATCACGGTGAGATTTTTAAACTGTAGAATTATTATTTTTTTTAATAATTGAAAATTTTCTATCTAATTAGAAATAGAAATATGAGTGAATTATTAATATATTTACTTAAATTAATCTTATAATAAAATTGTTTAAATCAATGGAAATAGATTATTTAATTAAAATAATTAATTAAAATCTAGTATTAATTATGGCTTAATTAATGTTTATACAAGTATATCATGTACCTTTTTTCGTTTATTTTATTTTTAATTTTTTAAAAGTATTATTTGTTCTTTTATCCAGACTGGTTATATTGTTTTTTTTTTTTTTTTGTTTGGTTTTGATTAGCAAAAGTATCATTCCGATGGAATCTTAATTATTATTTATTATTATGTATTCATGTTTGATAAGTTTCTTTAATTCGAAAAGTGAGATTCTTATGTTCTCACATGTTTCATTTCCTTTTTAAATTATTTCTCATCCTTTAAATATATCTTAAGGGTAGATTTAAATTGCAATTGCGGACAAATTTTCAGTCACGTTGCATTTATTATGGTTCCTAACATAATTAATGTTATAGTAATCAATTGCAGTAAATGTTGGCCATGAATATTGGCGGTAGAGAGAGACAAAACCGCAAAAGAGTGGCTGTAGCTTCGGATTACGACTACTATTTAAATCCTTATCACTCTATTTTTCTCACTTTTGAAATTGAAAGACTCTATTGATAGTGGATGGGATAATTTCTATGTTATTATGTTAATTTGGGATTTTGTTTTGATGGTGCAGTTGAGTATATGAGCTTACCAGCGAGCCAATACTCGGTGCTGGATGCAGAGAGGATAGAGAGGGTAGATGATAATACGTTTAAGTGTTATGTGTATAGGTTTAAGTTTTTTAATTTTGAGGTTTGCCCTGTTTTGCTTGTTAGAGTTGAGGAACAGCCTAATGGTTGCTGTATTAAGCTCTTGTCTTGTAAGGTAAACTTTAAAGTTTCATTACATTGAATTTGTTCAGTTTCTTGTATATTGGATTGACGAAGAATTTGTCTAGGACTTAGTTAATATGCTTGCAAAGCTTAAACTAATTGCAGAATAATTTGGGGTTAATATTTGTTTCTAATTCATTTAGTCGCGTTGAAATTCATTGTGGTCACTTTTAACATTTTGCATCTGCAATATTTCTTGAAATGGTATCTTGACCAGTGTCGTTAGGGTCATGTGCATACTGCTTATAAAAAATTTTCAGATATGTAAGGATGGCTAATAATTGGCATTTATATACATATATGTATCTGTGTACGTGTGTACATATATATATATATATATGTTTAGAATGTTTATAGATATCTTTGTGGATTTTGATAATATTTTGTCCACTGATTGCAGCTGGAGGGCTCGCCGATTGTGGCTGCGCAGAATGATAAGTTTGATGGTAAGTTTCTTTCTCTGGCTTTGACATCCAAGAAAGATATCATATTTTAGTTTTGTGATGAAATTTTGGTTTTTCTTTTTATGAAATTTAATCAGGAAAACATCATACACATAATCATAAAAAAAAATAAAAAACTGTTATTGGGGGAAACAAGAAAATATTATATGATGTTTCTTGATGATTTTGAATCTACAAAAAACCAACAAGACTTTGAATCGATTGTGCTTGAGCTGTCCTTGGTTGGATCAATTTATTTAGTTTCTTTTATGACTCCTGGAACTCGAAGTGCATACTTAGTTTCTAGATATTGTGTGTGAATGTTGAATAAGAAGTACGTGGTTGTTGTCGATTCTTAGACCTTGTTGAGCATTGCAGTTGGCACGGCTTTTGAGGTCAAAAGCCTCTGATACACGGACTCGGCACTTTAGGGTGCCATACTCGTGTCAGTATGATGCGATATGGATACCGACGCGATATATGTGTTGGACTTGGCATTTTACGTTTGGGCTAGGCTTCTTCAAAAACCAAAGCTAAAAGAGAGGTTGCATGGAGGGAGATGATGAGAGTTTGCTTCTTCACTTCTACAATAGGGTTTATCACAGCTGTTCTTCTGAGGAAACAGAAGGGAAGGATGGAATTGAAAAAAAAAAAAAAAAAAAAAACCTCACGAATAGTCTGAATGTGGATGCGACTGAAAGGAGAAGTAGACGGGAGAAAAAAAGATGAAGATATTGAAACGAGAAATTAGGGTTTTTGTTTTGTTTTAACTTGGGCTTCAAAAGTTTTGGTTTTAGCTCATTCTCTTAAACAATATTAATCTTTTTTAAGCCAAAAAAAGTTGGCCTTCTTTAAATCTTGGTCTTATGAACATATAAAATCCAAGTTTATTTTGTGAAATTTAAGGTTACTAAAGGGAAAAAAATTAAATATATAGAAAAATTATTTAAAATGAATTATAAGAAAATTGAATTTGAACATCAAGATGCTTAAAGAAAGCTTCTGTTTTTGGTTTTTTAGTAGGGGAAAATAAAAAGAAATTATTTACACTAGAATTATATTTTTATATATTTTTTCTAATTTTTTTAGGTAACATATTCATCTATCCTTACCTTATTTTTGGACATTTTTTAGTTGACTCCATGAGTCCGAAACTTTCCATGCATGATAAGTCTGACCTTTAGATACATACCTGTGTCGGATGCTCCTATCTGAGTCCATGTAACATAGTCAAAAGCTGTTTTTCACAGCCAACGCAACGTTAAACAAGTAATAAATTTTGGCTTTTGCGTTTAAAACTATGGTTTGGCAACTTAAACCAAAAAGCTAAGAAGATGGAGCTTTTTTGGTTTGGAAATTGGCTGTTGGATGAAATGACTTTATTATTCTCACGTATTTAAACTTCTATTATTTTAAACATTTTTTTTTTGACATTTTAACTCCTCACTGCTTTTTTTCATAGTAATGCTAGACACTAAAAAGTTCTTAAACTACATTTCTTCAGTGCACTTTATAAACACATTTTTTTCAACCCAAGCTTTTTCCAGCAGCAATGCTAAACAAGGCTTTATTATACTTGAAAATTCTAATACATTTTAGTGCTATCAGGATGCATGCATACTGGAAACAATGTTCTTCATGTAAGATTTTAGATTCACATTATTTGGAAATCAAAGCTTCCCTCTAAATCTCAACATGCCATCATCTTGGACTCCAAAATCTGGCCTTAACCCTTTGGTGCATCTTCCACAATAATAAGCAAATCAAAATCTGCTTCTTGTGCTATCGTGATTTGCTGAATCAAAGCAGGTTCCACTTTCAGACTAGCAAGAAATCCACCAGAACCCTTTAACTGCAAATTCAAATTCAAGTCTACAACTTCTTCAAGTAATTTCCACTCCCTTACCATCATATGAGCTAAAAATTAGAATTTTTCTAGCTGAAAGCATTCGCAAGTACATTAGCCTTACCAGGATGATAAATGATACTGCAATCATAGTCTTTCAGAAGGTCCATCCATCTTCTTTGGCGAATGTTGAGTCCTTTTTAAGAGAATAAGATTTGAGACCCTTTTGTTCAGTATGTGTGTGTGTGTGTGTGTGTGTGTGTGTGTCTATATATATATATCAAATCTCTTAACGTATAAGCAAGGACGCCAAATTCTCAAAAGCAAAAAACAATTGCAACCAATTCTAAGTCATGGAATGGATAATTTCGGTTATGATCTTTTAATTGCCTTGATCCATAGGTTACTACTGTCCCATTTTGCATTAGCACACATCCTAAACCTTGATGTTAAGCACCGCTATAGATGCAAAGTCCACCAATACCACATGGAATGGTCAAGATAGGTGCTGAAGTCAATATATTCTTCAACTCTTGGAAACTTCATTCACAATCTTCATTCTAAATAAATTTCACATTTTTTCGGGTAAGGTGGGTTAATGGTGTTGCAATATGAGAAAACCATTTATAAACCTTCGGTAATTACCAGCGAGTCATAAAAAGCTTCTAATCTCAGTCACACTTCTTAGTCTTTCCTAGTTCACCATTGATTCTATCTTAGATGGATCAATGAACCATTTCTAGAAATAACACGTCCCAAACATGTAACTCGTTCCAACCAAAACTCGCACTTGCTAAACTTAAGCACACAACTTCTTTTCTTGAAGAACTTGGAGAACAATTGATAAATGTTGCTCATGCTCAAGTCGAGTTTGAGAATAGAAAAAAATATCATCAATGAATACTATGACAAACTTGTGTGAGAAAGGCCTGAAAACATGATTCATCAGATCCATAAAAGCTGCCGGTGCATTAATCATATCGGATGTCATAACTAGAAACTCATAATGACCATACCGTGTACGAAAAGCTGTCTTAGGAGTATCATCACACTTAATCTTCAACTAATGGTATATAGAACGAAGGTCAATCTTTGAGAACACTCGTACCTCTTGCAACCGATTAAACAAATCGTCAATTTTAGACATCGGATATGTGTTTTCCACAATCCTCTTATTCGACTGTCTATAGTTTATACATATCTCATTATTCCATCCTTTTTCTTTACAAATAGAACCAAAGCAATGCACTCGGACACACTAGGACGTATAAATCCTTTGTCCAATGAATCTTGTAATGGTTTCTTAAGCTCTTCCAATTCAGCAACTACCATATGGTAAGGAGGCTTAGATATTGGTTCAGTTCTCGGAATCAAGTCATTGGCAAATCCAATCTCATGATCAAATGCCAAACTGGGTAAGTCATCAGGAAAACATTAGAAAAGTCTTTAATAATAGGAATATCATTCAAGCATGGTTGTTCCTTTCCATTCTCAACAACATAAGCAAGATAACCTTTACAACCTTTAGAAAGGAGCTCATTATTGTGTATAGCATATATCGATGATGGAAAATTAATTTCCTTATCACCTTCAAAATAAAACAAAGGTTGATTGGAAGTAGAGAAAGTGACAACTTTTTTATAACAATCAACATTTGCTTGATAAGTAAACAACCAATCCATGCACAAAATGACGTCATAATTATGAATTCTCAATAAAATCAGATCTGCCAACAGTTAGTTATCTCCAATCTTCACCAAACAGGACTAATAAACTACGTTAGAAATTAAGGAATCTTTCATCAGAGTACTCACAGCAAGACAGCACCTAAGTGGTTTAGGTGCTATTCTCAAATGGCATGCAAAATGTGGTGATATAAATGAATGACTAGCATGAGGATCAAAAAGAACCAAAGCATAATGATCAGAAACTAAAAGTTTATCTTTGATAACAATAGAGGAAGCTAGAGCTTCTTCCTTGTCTAAAGCAAAAACCCTTCCTTGGGCAATTGGTTTCATAGTCTTATCTGTGGGCATCTTCACTTGTTGTTCCTGTGTGATCAAGCAATCCTTGATCATATGCCCAGTTTTCCACATCGAAAACAAGCTTTAATCTCCCAATAACATTGTTTTGACCTGTGATTCCTGGCACATCGTTTGCAAGGCTCTGAAGCATCTTGTTTAGGTGCTTTGGGCTGAATTCCTCTTATTTCTTGTTGGCTTGATTCATATTTGCCCTCATTTACCAATTTCTTCTGTTTCTAACTCTATCATCATGTTCTTGCTCTATTTGGGCATCTTCCATATCTTTCTCTATCAATTGAGCTCAATCTACTACTTTAGCATAAGTTTTGAGCTTGAAGTAGTTTAGAATTTTGTTGGAAAAAGCTTGGGTTAGAAAAAACTTGTTGGAAAAAGTGTGTCTAACAAGTGTAGTGAAGGGGCTTAAAAAATTTAAGTGTTTGGCATTGCTGTGAAAAAGTGTTGTAAGGAGTTAAAATGTCAAAAAAATATATGTTTAAAATAATAGAAGTTTAGATATGTGAGGATAATAAAGCCATTTCATACAAAAGCTAGCTTCCAAACACAAAAGCTCCATTTCCTTTCAGTTTTAGTTTGGGTTGCCAAACCATGCTTTTAAATGCAAAAGTCAAAAATTTCTTCTTGTTTAGCATTACGTTTGTGGTGAAATGCAGCTTTTGACCTCAAAAGCTGTGCTAACAGTAATGCTAAACACGGCCTAAGCATTGGTTGCAAAACTGGCTGAAACTTTCTTGCTTTCTATTGCTCATTTTCCGCAATATGGGGAGCAAAACTTGACGGAATAGTAAATTTGCATTCATATTGATCCATTGTCATATTCCCTTGTCTTTAGTAGAAGAACTCTTCTTTCTTCTTTTCTTGCATGCACTCAAGAAAATATTGCTGGTTAAAAGCAACAAGAAACCTTTCCTAAGTTATAGGCACATCTTTTGAACTTAGCACCTTTTTGTAGATTTCCACCAATGTTCAGCCTCTTCCTCATGCATAAAGAAGGCTAATGCAGCTTTCTCCTCACTATTACACTTAATGTAATCAATGAACTTCTCAAGTTTCATGGTCCAACCTTCAACAATAGCAGGGGTTACGACACTTTTTAAAGGATGGCGGATTCATCCTGTGAAATTGATCAAGACAAGTCGGATTTTTACCATTTCAGTTTGCTAATTCTCATGGTTATTAGTCCCAACGCGACGGTCTAGAATAGAGGCAATATTCTCTAAAGCTCCAGTCACATGATCTAGAAAAGCATTAGGACTATGAGAAGGTGCACAGTTCTTTTTCATTTTCGCTTCCTAGATAGGAAACAAATAGAGATCAGAGTAATAAACATTTCTCAAAGTCCAATCAGACAAAAAATCAAGTAAAAGGGATGTAAGACTTATAACACTTATATATCTAACACTTATTTATGTGTGTGTTTGCATATATATATATATAGCTCTGATGCCAACAAACTCTCAGCTTTGTTCTGACAAAGTAACAATTTCTAAAATTCTTGAAAAGTTGTATTACCCTTATCGTCATTAGCATGAACAAAATCATTCTTTCTCTATTATTTCATCCCATCCTGCCAATTGATTGAATATATCTAGCTTATTTGCTCTTGTTTGAGTGCTTCAGCATCTCTATGCGATACTTTTTTGATAAGCTTGAATGTTAACTATTTTGTGTAGCTAATCATTTTCTTTGGGTTGTGGGTCGGAGGGGTGGGTACAGGTTTTGAATATGAGACATTGAAAAATGCTCTGCAGCATGATGCTAAGGAAATGACTTAACATACTTTGTCATAATCTGAGTCATTTAAACCTAAATGAAGGTGCAATGGTTCTTTCTGGAATGCTTTGACACTGATTTGATATGAAAATGCAGCATTTATGGTTAATAAAATATCTTGTGAGGCCAACAAAAGTGACTTATCAGTTCAAGAACTTACATCAGAAGCAGTTATTGAGGTAGTGTTGCAAATTATTCTGTTCCAATATCACCATGGCTTTCCACAGAGGCATATCTTTCTTACTGTAATTTGCACTGCTCTGTTTAATCTAGGTTAGCATTGAGGTTCCTTTTGCGTTTAGACCAATTCCATTGGGAATGATTGAATCAAGTGGGACCCAAGTCCTTGAACAAATACTTAGGCTGATGCTGCCCCGTTTTATGGCACAGGTTTGTAGAATATTACTTAAATTTCTTTTTCACTGATTAAGAAGAGCTGAGTGGTTGATATATGTGTTCTGCCCTTATACCTTAACGGTAGTCAAGTCCTACCATGTTATTTTGCATGTGTTCTATAAGCTTTATAGCTTCTGAGGGTATTCATGCATATTAAATTTGAAATACCATGCGGTAGCTTTTGATATCGAGCACTTCATTATTAATTTATTTTAATATCTAAGTTTTCTTATCTGAATCAGGAACTTTTGCTAGAGATATAGTGGATCATGAATCAAAAGAATTATGGTATGAAAAGGAATTTTGGGTTTAAAAGTGGAGAAGATGGAATGGCAATTTTAGTAGCAAAAACAATTGGAGTGCATGAAGTGGAATGTGGATATGCTAAATTTAGTCTGTGAGCAGATATTTTAGGCAGTTTGATTTTTTCTCAGATATTTTATCTTAAACTCGTCAGTAATAGTCAGATTTAGTGTTTCATTGAATGGATGAACCAAATGTTATTTAGATTAGCAGCCATTGTCTGATATCATGGGCTTTTAAAGGAAGGCGTATAGTGAAGTCCTAAAAGGTCGGTATAGTCTGCTTTTGGCTACATTGAATGATGGTTGATGGTCTATAATCCCTACTGAAGGGGTTGAAGATGCATTTAGTTAATTAGCAGAACCTTGACCAACATGGTACAAATTCACTGACTTAATCAGTCCGTACTTTTGGCTGCGTGTATTTAACATGCATGTCCACTTTTTGCATTCTGTTTGAAGAATTAAAGGCAAATTTTGAAGCAAATCATGATGCTCTGATGTTTTAGCAAATTTGTTGTATCATTTTTTTATCTATTTATAATTCGTTTGCTAGATTCTTATTTGTGGCCGATGAGGTCCAAGTTGCAAGTCAAAATTTATATTGGAATATCAAATTAACAGTATCAGTCAAAATGATAGAAATTAAAGATGGTGGCAGTACTTGGGAACTTGGGATCAAACTATTACGTTAGAATTTATGTTTGGTTGTCAATTGGGAATTATTTTCAAGATGATATGCTTTTCGGAATGTAAGACTAGACCATTTTGATTGCGTTTGAAGGATGAAAAGCTTGATTGGTGATGCAAGGGTACAATATATTAACAAGAAAAACTATTAATGTTTTATACTCTTGTTTTGAGTTATTTAATGTATTTGTTAATGGTAGAAATCATTTTTAAGAAGTTATTCTTGGAATTGCCCTTTAGAGTATTATAAGCTTGTAGTTCTTGGGAAGCCTCTACGTTTTCAGTGTCAAGTTTAGCCAAGAGTCATGTTATAATTTTTGCTTATATGGGTGGGAATGACATTAAGGAGCTCTTTGGTCTGAAAATATTTTCTCGGCAGGTTTCATAATTGGAATGAATTTTTCCTCTTAAAACAAATCAAGCATGTATTTGATTGCATGATTGGCATCAACAAATAGCTTCTGGATGAACAATGTTCCAGACAATTCTTCTCTTGTTTGGTTTAGCCATCCTTGCCGACTCTCACTGCGAGTTATTATCAGAACAAGTAGCATTGCACTTTGCTGGTATGAATTACGTCTGACTTAGTTGATTAAACTATATGGACTGGTAGGTTGTGAGTGGTGTTGTACATCACCGTAAAGCTGTCCGTCTTGACATATTTGCTTCAAAAAGATAAACGAGGTTAGATATAAATCGCAGAGAGGGGAGAAGAATAACACATTTCTATGTTACTTGGACTCAAGTGTGACTGTCAGAGATGAGTATGTCTGACACTAGTAGCTTAGATTTTTTCCCAATATTACCATGCGTTTGGAGAATCATTTCCCCATACTCATGTCTGGATATGTGTCAGACACGGGTACTGCAAGGAAAATGAAGAGTCGGAGCAATATAGATGCATTGTAGAGAAAGGCAAAGAACTAAAATTGGTGGCTGCAAGAGGTGAGAGGAGCAGGAAAACAACTATCATCCACATATCTACTGGCTGAGTCCTCTAACGACTTCTAACCAAGTGTATGAGATTGTGAAACAGAGTTTGGATCACATTTCTTCATTTCTATAACGTAAAATCACATTCCTTGACTACTAAATGATTTGTTCATTGTGGAATTTGTGAGTTTTAGATGCTAGCTGCACTTAAATGAAAAGGAAGTCCCCAATACACTGGAAATTATTTTTAGAATCATAGAAACAGCTTCTGACACAGTTAAAATTCTATTAGATGCAGCATGAGTGTTCATTATCATATATATATTTTTTCTAGCGACTGCTGCATCTTCTGGATTGATTTGTTTCCGAGAGTCGATTATGGACATCGGAATATAAAAATACAAAGCGACAAATCGAACTTAAAGCAAATCTGCAATTTTCTTTTCGAAAGCAATAGTTCTGATATTACTTTCATTGTTGTGCAGCTCGTTAAAGACTATGAAGCATGGGCTTCTGGCAATACCTCAAGGCAACCTCTGGGAACTGGGGAGATTTGACATCACCCGAGATAAGATTTCTTTGAAACTCTCTTCAAAATCGTCATCTTCTTCAATTTTGCCAGCATATGTTTCTACTGTAATATAAAGGCAGGTTAGTATTTCCCTGCTCTAGGTGCCCCAATTTACTTGGATTAGTCATTATTCTCATCAGGGAGGGAGAAATCACTTGAGATAATTCTTTATATTCATTTATGTAGATTTGAATTCGGTTTCTTGAGTTGGAAATATATATACCTATTATTGAACCCTACATTGCTCTGAGTCTAACTCTTCATGTTTTTTTAAGTACTCATATCTAACATTTATGTCCAACGCATATCTGGACGTGAGTATGGAAATATAATCTTTCAAGAATTTTCCAAAAACATGAAAATCTTGAAAAAAAAATTGAACATACTTGTGCAAGACGCATACTTTGTGTCTAACACTCGTACCTGAGTCCAAATAACATAGATTGAATCTAATGCTCGATTGCTTGTAGAGAACTAATCACGTTACAATATTTATTAAATTTGTGACTTATTTAAGTACAATTTTAGTATGTTAATGCATGAAAAAGGATTCTATACGCCAATAATTGAGAATTTAAACACTATTAATTTTATCTTTTATATAATTATAAATAAAAGTGATCAACAATGTAAATGAGCAAATTATTTCAATAAGTTTTGTTTTATCGACCCGAGTCGATTACAAATTGATAGTGCGAGGAAAATATATGAGCTCCTTTTAAGTATATTTATCAACAAGTGCATTTGGATGACATCCCACGATATGGTTAAATACCATTACTCTTTAGGGAGAGGGTCCAATGGAGCATACACATTGGACCCTAAGGATAATGCCCCATTTTTTTTTTTTGGTTCTTTTAAATACCATTAACATAATTTTTTTTTAGTTTTGCTTTGAATTTTTTATTGTGTATTATATGATTATTTTATTAATTATATTTTAAATTCTAATGTATGATGTTATTTAAATAATATTATAATACTTATTTATTTAAAAACATATCTTAATATTATCAAAATATTTTTATAATTTTAATATATACATAATTATATAAAAAAAACTAGACAAGCAATTAAGTGAACAAATATTATTTCTTTCTTAAATTTAGCATGTGTAAATATTATTATTATTATTATTATTATTATTAT
>JBBYHL010000014.1:2433866-2487329 GCA_038381835.1 Adansonia madagascariensis | reverse complement strand
AATTAATTGGTTTTACTTTTATTTTTATAATATAATTATAGGTGTCTACAATTTTTGTTTTGAACGAAATCTTTTTTTTTCTTTTTTTTCCTCAATAAATCAAGAGCTCAGTTTCGAATCTTGGTTCGGTACATTCAAGATTTTATTCACATGGTGTTTTCAAAGAGCTTGAATGTTACCGGTTGACAAAAGACTCCCCTTTTACCGACTCGACTAATTTAGGTGAATTTTGTCCTTTACTGTGATTTCTTAAACGGCAAAAAGGAGTAAAAAGTAAAAACTACTGAGTGAAGTAATAAGTAAAAAGTACTAAGTAAACAAGGCTTCATAACTGGCAAGTGCTTAAATTTGTTTGCAAAGTTATTAAATTTTAATTATAAAATAGATTTAAATGTTAAATGTTAAATAATATTTAAGGACACTGATATTAGTACAAATAATTTACTAAATATAAAATTTATTTAAGATAATAATTAAATAATTTTTAACTGTTATTTTTAAATAAAATGTAAAAATGAAAAAACGTGTAAATCATATGGTTGTTAGGAAGAATATGATAAGTACAAGGAGCATTAAAAAAAATTAAATATATGAAAAAGGAAAGGTTGTTAGTTTTTTATAAACTTTAATGTTCACTCGGTTTTCCAATAGTAATTTTTTAGCAAAGTACCAATTGAAGCAAATCATATATACATTAACCCCCCATGTGGCTCCTGTTGTCTTCACTGCATCTTTCCCAGCTATTTCCTCTCGTCTTTGTTTCTTCTCTTTCTCTTCTCAATTTCCTTTCATTTGCCATATTTTCCTTTTTTTTTTTACCGTTCTCAAATTCTGAAACTGAGAGTCCTTTTGGCACTTCATGTGATCAGTAAGCTTTTTTTTTTAAACTACTTTTTGCTTCACTTTTCTTTGCATTTTTTTTGGTTTTTCTTTCTGGGTTTTGGGTTTTATTCTGTTTGGAATTCTGGGTTACTGTGTTTGGATGGATGGAATCCGTGGATAAGTTGCTTTTTTTAGTGTTTGGATCTTACAATTTTATTTGCTTTCTACATTTAGCATTGTTGCTTTTGAAATTCATTACTGTTTTTTTTTGGGTAATTGAGTAACCGTGATACGCCTTTCTTTGTGAATTTTTGCCAGTCCCTTTTGCATTTCATGTGATCAGTAAGTATTATTTTACAGCTATTTGTTGCTTCACTTTTCTTTGCTCTTTGTTGGTTTTTCTTTCTGGGTTTTGGGTTTTATTCTGTTTGGAATTCTGGTTACTGTATTTAGATGGTTGGAATCTGTGGATAAGTTTTTTTTTTTTTTTTTTTAAGTGTTTGGATGCTATAATTTTATTTTCTTTCTACATTTAGCATGGTTGCTTTTGAATTTTTTTACTTTTTTCTTAGTTGATTAATCATGATAAGCCTCTCTTTGTGAAATTTTACCTTATACTATAATTGAGTTTTTCTTTGCAAATGGTAATTGGATAGTTCTATTGAGTTATAATCTAACCAAAAAAAAAAAAACAGTTTAGAGAAAATTAATTTTGATTGAAAATTGTTACTTTTGAAGATGATCTCTTGTGAATAATAATTTTTAAAATTGTGTTTTTTCTCAAGTTTTATTTTGATGATTTAGTGTGATCAGTTGATCTTTAGCTTCTTTTAAAATTTTAAGTACGAAATCTAATGGAGATGCTGATCTTTTAGGCTCATTTTTTTTTTTAAATTATGCTTTCAATTTTTTGTTTTTATGTAGAGAATTTGGTATAAAAAGATGGTAGCGGAGCCTTGGTTTCGTAATCTTTGGAAATTTCCACGGAGGCATGTAGGAGGCTCTGGGAGGGTTGAAATTGGAGTATTAGCCTTTGAAGTTGCAAGCTTGATGTCTAAGCTGGCGCACCTATGGCAGTGTCTGAGTGATAAGCAGGTTAGTAGGTTGAGAGAGGAGATCACAACTTCTGTGGGGATTAAGAAGCTTGTATCTGAAGATGAAGATTACATTGGAAACTTGATATGTGCAGAAATGATTGAAAACATTACATACGTGGCAAAATCCGTGGATAGGCTTGCAAAGAAATGTAGTGATCCGGGTTTGAGAAGTTTTGGACTTGTCTTCACTGAGTTAGTCCAGAGTGGTGCTGACCCTTATGGTTGGATATTTTCATCAAAGAAGATGGTCAAGAAAGTGAACAAGATGGAACGTTTCATTTCGGTGAATGCAACTTTGTACCAAGAGATGGAAATGCTGATGGATCTTGAGCAAACTCTAAGGAGGATGAAAAGCAGTGATACGGAGCCAGAGAATTTGCTTGAATTTCAGAAGAAGATTATGTGGAAGCAGCATGAACTGAGGATTCTGCGGGAGATGTCTCTTTGGAATAGGACATATGATTATACAATTCGGCTTATAGCAAGATCAATATTCACAGTATTTGTTAGGATCGAACATGTCTTTGGAATTGAACTAAATATAGATGATGGAGATTCGAGGGTGACGAATTCAGGTTTTATGTATCGCAGCCAATCGGTTTCTACCTTTGTGCGATCTTCAGTTCATCCAACCGAGAATACTAGCCTCACCAGATTTTCTTCAGGCCCCTTTGGAATGTTTAGCACTAAATCAGGCCCAATTTCAAAACCAAATGAAACAAATTATTTCCATTCTGGGCCTCTTGTTGGCTCAACCACAAAACCAGGCTCTATTGCTGAAAACAATGGACATTTCAACTTCCATTCCGGTCCGCTTGAGAGGTCAACAGCGAAGTCAGGACCACTTTTTGGAATGGATAAAATCAGCAAGAAGATTTTGCAGGCTAACAACCACCCAGCTGCTGTTAACAGAAAGAAACCACATTTGAAAAGAAATAGATTGACTCAAGTGGGACCTTTTAGAGGATGCATGATAGACACTGATGATGCTACCATCAGAAATTGTTATATAAGATCAAATGGCATTCGTTCAGGAATTCTTAATGGAGCCAAATCTGGAAATCTTAATCTTCCAGAAGGAAATGCAGTTCAAAGTAGTTCATCAGTGTTTAAATCTCAAATCAGGATGTTGGATGCTCCGCCTAATACTCTCAGTGCTTCTGCTTTAGCACTGCACTATGCAAATGTTATCATTGTCATTGAGAAGTTAGCAGCATCTCCTCACTTGATTGGTCATGATGCTAGAGATGATCTGTACAATTTGTTACCTGCAAGTGTGAGAGCTGCACTGAGGGTAAGGCTAAAACCATATGCAAAGAGCTTAGCTTCATCATCTTATGACACAGAGCTTGCCGGAGAATGGACTGAGGCAATGTCTTCCATATTGGGGTGGTTGGCGCCACTAGCTCATAACATGATTAGATGGCAATCTGAGCGGAGTTTTGAGCAGCAGAATTTTGTTTCCAGGACAAATGTGCTTCTGGTGCAGACTCTCTACTTTGCAGACCGAGAAAAGACGGAAGCAGCAATCACTGAGATTCTTGTTGGTCTGAATTATGTCTGGAGACTCAGAAAAGACCTCAAGGCTAAGGCTCTACAGGAGTGTGCAAGCAGTAGAATCTCTGATGAATGTTTGGATCTAGAGAAATAAAGTGGATCTCTGTTGCGGTATATCAACCGATGAATGGCATCAGGTTGAATGTTGGCAAGATTCCATTTCCAGACAGCAATGGGGGTGTCTCCTTTCTATTTGCCAGCATTGATTAAAGATGAAAGAATGATCCAGCCTACTGTGAGATACATCATAAAGCATTCTTTCGTGAGTCAGAGGTATAGTTTGAACTTTAAAATCATTTATTATATATAAAATATATATATTTCTGGGTGCTGATGATCTTTTCCAAGGGTTGAAGATTGTTTCTTTATTATCTTCCATGAAATACCTTTTTTAGTTAAGCTGTCATTCATGAAATGTGTATATTATTTAGTGATTTTGGTTGTATATTAACCTTATAGGTTTATTTATAGATTTGTATGCTGCGGGTGCCTTTTCAGTTGCGTGTAAAAATCTAGCAGGCCATGTTTGATGTGAGAGTATTGAGTTTCGCACTCTGTAATAACTGAAGCAGATGTAAATCAGATTTTGCATGGCCATAATCCGAGGTTGAATATCACCTTTCTGACGGGCAGGCTATCATCTTACAGCCAGCTATGAAATTGCAGTAGGGTTGCTTGAACTCGTTTTGTTGAATGATCTCACATGGTATGGTTCGCTGAATATAATAATGTTTAGTAAAGAGTTTTAAGCCGGATTGACTGGACAAAGTCTAATTTGTAAGAAGTTGGGGAAAGATTGCAGTCATTTAGAAATTTCCATGAATGGACTGAAACTGATACACACCATAGCTGATGAACATCAGGTAGATATGATAGTATTGCTTCAGGAAGAGATGAACTTAGATTAGATTCTTTGAAGCTTGAGAGCACCTGTTGATGTTAATCATCACCTCAAGTTGTCATTTACTGATTTTTTTTTTTTTTTTTTTGGGTCAGTTCTTCAGATAGGCACTATTGAAAGAAGAGAAAGTTAAAAGCCTAAAAAGTATTAGGGTTCTTTGGATGAAACACCCCACTTCAGTGGCGGAAAGCTTGGCCTGGCCAGCGGAGATTTGGCCATCAACTAGAGCTTCAGTGCAATGAAAATAAGGATGGTAAAATTTGATCTCCACCAATTTGTTCCACAGATTTTGCGTTGATCTGCCTCGAATGGGAATTTTTTTTTTAAACAAGGGTTGGTTTTGCTAAATGCTTGCTCCGCCTTGCTTCATCCCTTTATTTTAAAATTATTATTTCACGACTTAAAATATTCTATATTTCTTTTCATGTTTTTTTATACATAAGATATATATAATAAAATCATATATGTATATATGTACATATATGTATATTCTAATATTATACATACCAAAATGTTATATATGCTAAAATTGTATTTGTGAATAACTTATAATATTTTTTATAATATTAAATTAAAAATAATTAAATAAAAAAAGTAGAGTGGAACATCAAGGAGTGATTATTCATATAACCAAAATTCATTAGTGGTGGATTTTGTTAACATCCATATAAAAGTGAAATAAAAGTAAATAATGCAATCAATGCTTCCACTTCACTCCATTACCATGGCTACGTGGAAAAGCTTCCAATCTTCTTATAGCATAGGAGTGTTTAATTATTGATATTATTCATAGTAATAGTTGGCATTAAAAAATGAGGAATTTATTTGCATTAATATAAAATCATCAAGCTAGTAGCAAATATCACCAACCTATTGAAGAAATCGTATCTTGGTAAAGTCTGATTTCATACATGTATAGGATTACAAAAATCATTAAAATAAAATAAAATAAGCACTAGAAGACAAATACATAAATAGTTGTTGTTCCTTGCAGATCTTTAATGGAGGGAGTTATGTGTGGTAAAATAAAAAATTTTACTAAATACCTATCTATTGAGGGATTACTGGCTCTCAGATATTGTAATCTAGAGTTAAAACAAATTCAAAAGATCTCTAGAGAGTAGTGGCAATGGCTTCCTGAAAGGATCTCCAAGATCATGAGTAGTACATATGTTCTACCTCTAACAGTTATCCACAAAGACGGTTGTTGGAGTTTCAGAGGAAATCTCAAACTCATCCATTTTGATATAACCAACAAATTTAATTAGAATTATAATTTACATAGTGGAATTAAACAAAGAAACACTAGATTTTCCTCAGGATTTTAGAAAGAGACGTATATGTGATTGGGTTGCAATTCAAAACATAGATTTGATAAAAATCATACCTACTTAGAGACTCATTAGTCATCGATCTTTACATGAACCACCATGAGCTGATTACTATGATTGTTTTTGAGGTCAAAAACAATTCGAGTGTTTTGTCTTAGATGGTGATCTACATAGATAACTATTGGAGCCTTTATGAGGTTCAGTGGTTTTCCAGTGCTAGTCAGAAGGTTTCTCACGCCTCAACCAAAAGATATATAGCCAATAGGTTCAGATCTGAAGTGATCCGAGAACAATTCTCACACCTATTGCCTAGGAGAAAAATAACTTCATAGAGAAGCCGTTATTTTTTGTAGATGCCAATAAACGGATCCAACAATCATAATTCTTGATTCTGATTGATTCCACTAGGATAGAGATATGATTTTCTCCTTTCATTGTGATCAACAACACTTTGAGATCACCCAGAATACCAATCAACATAGAGGAGGCTTAGGGAAGTAGGGATTTCGGGATTTGGCCAATTTCATAACTTTTGTGAAAAGATAATCTCTCAATATTAGAAAACTATTTTTACTCTTGTTGTGTCGAGAATAAGTCAAGAACACTAAAAACAGCAAGATTATGTGAAAAGAGCTGACGGGAGCAAAAAGTTACACTAACTCCTTCAGGAAAGTCTCAGGTTGGCACCTAGGGTTTCTTTTTTTCCTCTTTTTTCAACCAAAAAGCCTTAATAATGTATTTAAATATACCTTGGGCTAGGTTAAGCTTGATATTGGGTCAATTGTGCCCATTACTGTTGTCGGAATTAATCACGCAATACAATAAGTAATATAGTGATAAAATAAAGTGTCAATCCCATGGGGAATTAATACTAAATTTTTTAAGTACTAAAATTAAAATAACTTAATTTTATTCACACAAGCAATTAAAAATTATAAATTAAAACTAATAATGATGATGATAATAATAATAATAATAATAAGAATAATAAATAATAGAAGTCTAGGATTACAATTTTCTTCAACAGTTCATTTGAATAAAACCCTACTCTTTTAACTTTACTAATGATAATGAGATGTTAACCTAAAGTTCTAATTCATTTATAAGTATCTTCTGATGGTCTTATAAAAATATCTTTTTTAATCAATTTACTAAATTCCTTTATAAATTAAATTAAGAAAATCTCATTAAGCTTAGACTATAATTTGGTTGCATATGGCATGCTCATATATTTCTATCTAACATGCAGATCAATTCACCTAATAAATGAATATGCAACATATGTCATTCAATTCAGGTTTAAACATAAATTTTCATTTTCCAAGTTCATTAAGGTTACCAAATCAATCTAATTGGTGATCAAGCAATTAGAAGCATTAAGATCAAGATTGAACAAATAATTCAAATATCATTAAATCAAGAAAAGAAAATTAAATGATCCAAATTACATATTGAGTTTCATTACAACCCTAGAAAAATAAATCTAATTGATAATAAATATATAAAATATAAAATAAAGGAGTTTTACCATCACAAATATTACAAGAAAGATAACAAGAGTAAAGAGAAAGAAAAAACTAAGATTGGCCGTATTTTTTATTTTCAAGTTTCCCTAAAATATCTCTAGCTTCTTAAATCTTATGGTGGCTGCTTACCTCTTCAAAAAACTAAAGAAAAATAAAACTATAAAAGATCTGAGATCTCTTCTGAGTCTAATCCTAAGAGTCTTATTTATAGGTAAAACCCTGAAGGTAAAAACTTGGTCTCTAAGTAGCTTGAATATATTATTTTTCAAAATTGCCAAACTTAATCACTTTGCTTGATTGAATCCATTTATTTCTTAATAAGTTATTGCACTTTTGAAAACTTCTTTGGTTTTGATATAAAAAAATATGAAAAGTATTTAAATAATTAAGTAATTAAAATATAAGGAAAGTAAATAGTAATAAATTAAAAATAAATAAAATTTTAATACTATTATAAAATTTAAATAAAAATCTTTAACACTTACATAATTTAATATGAATAATGAGACTAAATAACTCTATTGTATAGAGTTATCAATTACTAACATACCCAAAAGATGGCCCTACTTTGGATTTTTTACTGGAGCCCAAATAAAATTATTTTAATTAGCTTATCCAAAATTGAGCCTTAAAATAACTTATTAATATTTTAACCCAATAGCAGACCAAAGATAGTTATTCAATGCACCAAGCCCATTAGTAAGCCTAATTTGGAGTAGTTTAAAACTAAACTCTCTTAAATTGATAAATAAGGCTTTTGGCCTAACCCTTAAATTTACATGTTAGATAATTTAATTCATAATTAAATTTTCTAACCCAAGTAAAATAATTTTTAATTCATGTAAATAATATTAAATAATTAATTAATTAGTTATCATATAATTATTTAATTTTTTAAATATAATTATTTGGCCTTATTTAATAGTATCCTTAAAATCATGTTTACAAATAGACATTATCTTGATAAGATATTCCAATCTTTATTGCCATGTCAAGACATCTCTAATTAGATTTCATAAATCTAATTTATGTCTTAAATTATTCTTAATTGAACTTATTCAATTAAGTTCTCTTCCTTATTATACCTTTTATTTAATTAAGTCATACTTAATTAAATCCAACAGATCATCTTAGTGTGTGTGACCCATTAGATTTCTATGATAACGACAATAAATGTAGTTATCTAATTAAGTATATTTATATTTATAGACCAAGATTGGCCTTTAACAAGACATCATGGCCACAACATTTGCAGGAAGACTCAATATGATCTCTTAAGAAACTTTTCAATAACTAGCCTTTCAATGTACTTTGGTCCTTTCACCAAATATCCAGGAAAGACCATGAGCATGGTTTAGTGTCTATTCATGTATTAATCCATATTAGTTCCTGCAGTATTCGGTTAACCTCATGAATTTAGAAAAATAATTTTTCCTAAATTCATCATGTGTTGGCCAACAACTTCATCAAATTAACTGAAGCCAAAAACAAATAAGATATGTCTCTGATGTCACTTTGAGTGGTGAATCTTTTTTGAATCACTCATCCACCTTCGTATGGTTCATGCCATACCCAAAACCACCCAACCATAAGCATCTATCCATGGTGAACCCGTTCATGATGGAATCAAAATATGACACTCCCCATACAATATGACCTCTTATCAATAGTTTAAAGACTAATATACACGACTAGCACATGATAACATATTCCACAGACACTTGCTAAATGAAGTTCTCATACAGGCCATGTTCAGTGTATTTGTTTCCATAAAACAAGCACCTATATGTTATTGCCAAGTATTTCTATACTTCAACTTCTATGTGATTAAAGAGTTGCATGCATCAGATGCATGGAGGCTTATCACATGCTTATCTTTGTGCATTATCAATACCCTATCTTGATAATATAATAACTAAGACTGATTTTAGGAACACAGCTTTGATATATAAGGATCTCATCTTCATAACTCATTACAACTTTATAAGGTCATTGTGTTTCCTAGGCTTCATCTACTTAGTGTTTGCATGATTGTTAATCACACCACTAACATGAAAAAAAACCTTGAATCACTAATGTAGACACCCTATTTTGTCTGGGCCAATTTTTGGCATCTTGAGACTTAATTGAAAGGTAATATAATTAAAAAAATAAATATAAAAATAGGGATGACTGCCAAATGTTGTGTTGCCAGGCAAAAATTTTTTTTGGAAAGGTTTGAAATGTATAAGGGTCGTATTAAAGAAAAAAAGAGGCATCAAAGGCCACTATTTAAGGTATAATCGAGGTTATATAGGCAAGCACATGTCAGTTATCCATCATTATCGGCCAAGATGAGGTGTTTAAAAGGCCAAAGTATGAAAAATTCATATTTTTACATGAATGTATCGATGCATTGCCCAGATGTATTGATATAAGGCCTTTACATCATCAACATTCAAAATTTCATAGGACATATCAACACAAATGGGGTTTGCATTAATACATTTTCTTTATGTATCGATACATTTGCCAAATGTATTAATACAAGGCTTGGAAGTGGTTAAAATTCAATTTTGGAACAAGATGTATTAATACATTAGTAATTGTATCAATACATTCTGGATTTTTTGCCCAGATTTATTGATGCAATTTGCAACATATTAATACATCGGGGCATTTTTGCCCAGTTCATGTGATTTTTTAGCCTTTGTCCCTTTGATCTAAAAATATGATTTACACACGTTTTTGGCATAAAAAATAAATTTATACCGGGCCTTAACTTTGGACTTATGATTGAGTTTTAACAAATTTTAAGGCCTATAATAGCTTGAAAATAAGACATTTTCATGGATTATATGGTCTGTTCAAAGGAAAAGTTGACTCTTCTTCATCTAGAGACTTCACCAATAACTCTATTCCACTACTCAGATCATGTTAACCAATGGGATTTTGGCCAGCCAAGTAAAGTACTCAAAATTGCCCACATGGTACATTAAGAAAATTTGAATTACTTTTGCTTTTGGCCTTCAAATCTCGGCTAATAACTTGCCTATAATAGAGCCAATTTTGGCTCAGCAAAAACAGACAAAAATATTTCCAAAAATACTATTCCATTGTTCTCTACTCTTCAGCCAATAACTTCATTCCCATGGCTCCTCCAAACCCTACCAAAAACCCTTCAAAACTCATCCTTTCACTTACTTTCATCCTTAAAACTCCTCTCCATCACCATTATAACCAAAAGGCTTATTTTTTTCATCATTTTCTTGTTAAACAAAAGAAAAAAAAGAAAGGGAAAATGAGCTCAAAGTTGCTGCTCAAAGGAAAGGCTAAGGTTTGAGGCTTGTTGGTATATTTCTTCATTCTTTGTTCATTTATTTTTTGTTTTTCATCATCTTTATCATTTAGCAAGCCAAAAAATCCTTGTAACCATAATGCTTTTTCTAGGAAAACTCATGCATTTTGTGGCTTTGGATATGGTGGACTTAGGATCTTTCATGCTTCATTGACCCCTTTAGCATGTTTTTTTGTTTCCATGTGCTTCGCTCTTCTCGAAAATATGTTTTGATGCTGCCATGAAATTTGGCTAGTCGTTCATCTTTATTTAAGCATGTTCCCAACATTTCTATGGCATAACTCTTGTTGTCATTCATGTAATTAATATGTCTATGCATTCTATTATCACTTTCTTTCATTTTTGTCACTAATATCATGCCAAAATGCCATCTTTCCATGTTTGAACATTTTATCCATGCCCATTTACATGAATGGTATGTTTGGTCCATCTCAAAGATGTCAAGATGCTATTGTCGAAATCTGACTTTCTTAAAACTTCCTGAAGTTAAGCCCATATTAACCTCAATAAATGAGAATTAACATGGATTTAAGGTTCTTTTATCTCATTGGTCCTCTAATCTTGGGGAAAAATCAAGTCTTTATGTTTGGATTCAAAGGTTTTTGAGGTCAAAATTTCTGTTCGCAATAATAAAAATACTTTCTTATTCCAAATTGTTTGTGCCTTATTCCTTGCCTAGAGTCCTTGTGACAATGTCAATGGGTTGTTTCATCATTCCAGATCTTTTTAGGATTGTAAGATGAACCCGTAAAGCCCATGTCACTATTTTCATGCATCATGGACATTTGGATGTCCATGGCTTGAGTTTAGACCTAAGAAACCTAAAAAAATAAAAAACTCCCTTCTTTTTGTCTTGATAGCACTATAATCACAAATTGAAAGATTAGTTTCAAACCCTTAACCATTTTTCACAAATTGTTTTGATATTTTCCCTAAAAGGGCATTGAAATTACCTTTACAAAGGTATCAATTTTGCCCTCGGATCATTCTAGATGAGAAAGATACAATTTTGTGAATTAAAGCTATCTGGAACCCCTAAAATTAGTGATTTGCATTCTTTTTGGGCCATTTTGGCCTATCAGATGATTTTTCTAAATTTTCATTTTTCATAAAAATTTCATGAAATTCATTTTTGGGAGAGATATCATTTGCGATTTAAGGATTCCGTATGAGTCGAGAATGATTTTTCAAAGTTTGTCACACCCTTTCCCCTGCACATGGTGTTG
Organism: Adansonia madagascariensis; assembly: GCA_038381835.1. Lineage (NCBI taxonomy): Eukaryota > Viridiplantae > Streptophyta > Magnoliopsida > Malvales > Malvaceae > Adansonia > Adansonia madagascariensis. Next base: position 2,475,532 of record JBBYHL010000014.1, on the reverse strand, counting down.
ATATCGTGCTTGACCCAACTTTAAAAATAATTTTCGCCAGGAACATGATTTGTTGGGACTTTTGGAATAGTTTACATTAAACTCTATCGAGTCACCTTTCTAATGGTACCTTACTTAGCTGATAACATCTTTGAATTTGCCTAGAATAAATTCAGAAAGTGGGACAGTGCACTACTGCCCTTTCTTTTCAGCATTAGTTGAAATATATTAATTTTTTTAAATTCCCACTTTGCGACATTCAGATGTCTTTAAGTGGCACTGACTTGTCCCTTCAAGTCAAAATAAGTGCATTGACTCCGTAAGTCCAGATCAAGGCATAAGCAATGTTCATCATGTCACCAATATTTTTATCAATTTCCTTTTTTGATAAAAAATTACCTATTTTGTCAAGAATTTGTCAAAAATGTTACTTTGCCAAGAAATCATCAAACCTTTGTCAAGAAAAATCTTTTAAACTCGTTTTTCGAAAATCATCAAAATTTTCATCTATGGGGATACTCCAACCCTATCTTTTAAGAGGACACTCTAACCCCAATTTTACGAAAGTCATTCAACTTTAAAAATCATTAAAATTTTTATCTTCGAGGATACTCCAACCTTGGCTTTTGAGGGGATACTCCAACCTCGCCTTTCAAAATTTTTTAAGAAAAAAATAAATTTTCTCTCTTAGGTCATTTCAGACTTTTGCAAAATTCAAACCCGGTTTTCATGCCTCAATTAATCAATGAATCTAAACTCATCTCCAAAATTATCAATTTGGTTATTTTAAGATAATCGATGACAATTACGAGATACATTCTGATCATCCCTTTTCTTTCCCTTTTGTTATTTTGTGTGATATTATTTCTTTTTTTTTATGTACTAACACATTTCCTTTGTGATGATAATTTTGCACCCATATTTCCAAACTCATTTTTCAAAAATTATAAGACAATATTACGTGTCAATATTTCTCCAATGCTTGATATGGAACATTCAATTTTCAAAAAAACTAAATCTATAGAATATTTTAATAAAAAATCCCTATATTCCCTACCTCTCTAGGGTGCATACATGATTTATATTTTTTATCTAAAGCCTAGGTTTATTTTATTCAAATTGATGCATAAGAAGGGGATTATATTCAAATTATGACAAGTCAAAACCAAGGGAATCGAAACTAACACATGGCTCAAAAGGTACCGATTTCGAGCGTCGTGAGGAAGTTCATACCTTCTTATGCGTAACCAACTCCCAAACCCAATCGTGGAATCTTCAAATTGTGCAGACCATGGAATAAATGTTTTAAGTATTGTAGCTTTGAATATTGGATTCAATAGGTATCCAATCATGCCTAGCCCAAATGGTTGGTTTGTCTTAAAATGGACATGACCTAACTTTTAGTTGATTTGTCTCTAATAGGAGAAATTCTTTTAATTGCATGCTCTTTAAGTTTCCAAGAAATGACATTTTAAGAATTAAAAGTATGGTAACTTATTTTTAACTTATTTTAATAAAAGATTTAAAAAAAAACTAGTTTCTAAATTTTAATCCTCTTCAAACATTCTATTTTGGGAAACTATGTTCTCTTGAAACTTTTAGTTTTGTAAAGCTAGTCTTAACTTTTAGGATCCTATCCATTAGATATTACTTATCTAATCCAACTAGAATTCATCTTTAAATTTTAGGAATCAGATTCCCATTTTATAGGAATTTTACTCCTACTAGAAAACTAGTTCGAATAAAAGTCTTACTTTACCTATTAGTGTCTTCAATATAAGCAATTTCTTTAGCCATGTGAATGGGCTTTGACCACCTATTTTGGAAGGCTTTTAAGAGCTACTTTTAGATTCTAGAAACATTTATTAGGTGCTGCCAAACTTAATCTATAGCAGCAACCAAAACAACAATAATTTGCCTTTCCTAGAAGCGATTTTAAGTAAACTGAGTACAGCAACATTTTGCCATAAATTCCAGCAACTAGATTAGTTCATAAACAAAATCATATTTAGTTCACTTGCTGTGCTAAGATGAAAAAATTTATGGAACATTTCCACAAGGATTTCATGGTGCACTAGGCCCAACAACTCTTCCAAAGTTACTCAATAATTCCAGCTTTGAGATTTTTGGACATTAAGCCCGAGATTAGTTCCTTTGAGTCAAAACAATTGTAAATAAATTAAAAATAATTACTATGCATAATATGTAACAAACATAGAATATAAAAAAATAATTTTATAGCAAAGAAAAAAGAAAAAAAAATTAGGCTTTCAAATTGCATGCAAGGATGGCTAGACAATAATGGTTTCCAATGTTTCATTGATATTCAATTCGAATCAAAGTAAAAAAAATATTTATCAATGTTAAACTATTTAATATTGATTATAAACATCTTAAGCATGCTGTTCGAGTTAAACAACTTTATAAAAAATTATTTTACAAAATTTCATGGCCCAAAACGTACAAATCATTACATACGACATCAAAATGCCAATAATCATGAATTAGCCCGTATGTATGACATATAATCTGTAACCTATAGGCTCTGATACCACTTGACGGGATTGTACCCCAGTAAAGTCCAGCCTCATACATGTGTAAAATTACAAAAATCATTAAAATAAAGTAAAATGAACAACAAAAGACATAAACATATAAATAGCTAGACTTTTCTATGTATCTTTAAAAAGAAAGTTTACATGTAGCAAACAACAAAAATTTTTACCAAAGTTAGAACACCCATTTATTTAGGGATTAATTGACTCTCAGATATCATAATTTGGAGTTAAAAAATACAAAAGATCTTTGAAGAGTGGTGACAATGGCTTCTTGAAAGGATCTTCGAGATCACGAGCAACATACATGTCCTACTTTTAACAGTTATCCACACATATGGCTATTGGAGACTTCATGAAGTCCAGTGCTTCTTTGGTATTAGATAGAAGGTTTGATAAGCTTTAACAAAAAGGTGTCTACAAATGACTTCTTTTTTCACTCAATTGGAGAATAATTCTGGATAGAGTTTGCACCAAAACGGGAAAAAAGGACAGTGGATGCAAGGTGGTGGCAATGGCAAGTTTTTGTTACCTTGGGCAATGGCTATGGAAAGATTTGAGAAAACATTTTTTTCTTAACTTTCTAATCACTTTTAAAAGTGTCTAGGTTCATTTTGCTCAATCACTTTTCTTGACCGATTTAACCTTAATCTCATTAAGGAATGTTTTGATCAATTTTAAATTACTTAACAAGGTGAAACTCTTTCACATTAAGTAGTCTAAATTTGATCCAATAACCAATTCCAAATAACTTTCGCTGAAGCATGCTCATCCAATAAGCATGCATTTGGTTTGGCCAAGGTGCAATGGCTCAAGCTTAATTTAGTTTAAAACCATACTTGGTTATGCCATCAGCAAATCAATTAGGATAGGTTTTTGCAGAGTTTTAATTTATCTAAATAAATTACCTTAATGTATCTTTTGAGTATATTTATCAAATAATTATAAATACATGATAAAAAAGATGCCTATTTAGCTAAGCAAACTATCCGTATGAATTTTCTCTTATTAAAACTCATTTTTAATTAAAACAATTTTAGCTTATTATTAATCTTGTTTACTATTAATTATCAAATAATTAATACATCACAAGATTATCCAAGGGATAATTGGCCTAGAGTATTCAGGGAGACAGAAGTTTAATTCACAATCAAACATTCAGTCTAGGTGAGACGCTATCTTTAATAGGATAAACATTATTCACCCAGACATGGTATGTCCTAATTTAAACATTATATGGATATGACAATCTTACCCACCATGTCTTAAAAAGACAATAAAATTTAAATTTCATGAATCTAATTTTATGTCTCACACAAATCTTAATTGAACTATTCAATTAAGTTTTCATTTAATTTATCTTTTATTTAATTAAGTTATTAAATCTCGGGTTTAATTCAACAATTTCATATTTATTATTTGTAACATATTATGTTCCTAAAATGTTGGCAATGAACATAATTAATCTCATTAATCACGTTCATATATCAAGAACAACCCCTCATGACCACTGAAATGTTAGTCAATGTGACCCCATTGAATCCTTTCAGTAATCAGCCTATCAATGTAATATAGTCCTTTCACCAAATATCTCAAAATAAACATAGCATTGTGTAGTGTCTACTCATGCTTCAAACCATGTTATATCTTTCAACTCATAGTTAATGATCATGAATCTATGAAGACCAATTCCTTATAGTTTACTGCACTATGATCGGAGACTTTAATCTAATCAATCATAGTAAAGATCATTCAGGGTACATCTCCAATGCTACTAGTAGTGGTAATCCTTTTTAGATCGCTTATTCATCTACCGTATGCTTAATAACATACCGAGGACCATATTTTCTTTGGCATCCATCCTTTTGGACCCGTTAATGATAATCTTTAAGTATGACACTTCTTATACGAGATGACCTGGTATCACAAGTCTGAAAACTATTTACATGAGCACATAAAAACGTATTCCATGGCACTTAAATGTCTAATACCAAATAGAATTCTCATATGGGCCATGTTTAGTGAACTTGCTTTTAGAAAACAAGCACCCTCATGCCATCCCAAGTATCTCGCATACTTCAACCTATGAGATCGGTTGCTTATTTTATAAATAAGAAAGCATAAAATGTGCTTGTCTTTAAGCATTGCCAATGTCCCATCTTAATAATATGATGACTAGGAACATTTTAAAGAATTTGACTTTATTCATAGGGATATCATAATTACAACACATTGCAATTCCTTTATAAGGCCTTTTAGGCTCTAAAGGCTTTATCAAATTAGTGGTTTCATGATATTTAATCATGGAACTAACATGAAAGAAAACTTTGTGTTACTTATCAAATATTGCAAAAAAATATTAGTGTGAGCGCTTCAAGCCAATCATTGTGGCTTGTAAGGCATTAGCATTAAGTTATTTTATGTAATCAAACATTATATTTTAATTAATGTTTTATCCATAAGATTTCATTGAGTAATTGTCATAAATATCATATGTAAATAAAGCCTATGAAATACATTGGCTTTGCACGGGAATTGTAAAAAGTTATGATTATGAGATCCTTATGCATCAAAGTCAAGTTTCAAAGACATTTTTGGTCATTTTGTTGTTAAGACAAGGTATTGACAATGCACAAAGACTGGCAGATATAAGCCTTCGTGCATAGGATGTATGCAACTGATCTCATAAGTTGAAATATAGAGATACTTAGGGACATCGTATAGGTGCTTATTATAGTAACAAGTTTATTGAACATGTCTCGTTATGAGAGTTTCATTTGGTATTTCACTTGAGTGTTTATGAAAATACTCTCATATGTTAGTAGTGCAAGTGATCCTTAACTTGTGGCATCAAATCTTCTTGTATGATAAGGATCATGCTTATTATAATGCTTTGATTCCATCACGAATGGGCCTATAACAAATGGATGCCTATGGTAGGGTGGTTTTGGGTATGACATGAATCATATGGTAGGTGAATGAATGGTCCAGAGAGGATTTATCAACCCAAGTGATACGAGGGGATATATCTCACATATACCTGGCTCATCTTAACTTAAAGTCTTTAGCCAAGGCAATATTGATTATGGAAACACATACGGCTTGCATACTAATATAAAATGGGCTAAGAGTAGACACTGAACCTTGCTCTTGTTAATTTTGGGATATCTAATGAAAAGATATTTATTGCACTAAGATACTGAACACTGAAGGGCTTGTCAAAACCATATTGACACTTGCTGCGTATTGGGTGGCCATGATGCATTGCTAGATGCCAATCTTAGTCTATAAATATAAAATATTCTTAATTATGCTATTTTATATTTATTGCCAATATGATGGGAATGGGTCACACACATAAGGGTGATTAGTAGAAATTAAATTGAGATAAGGCTTTTATGTCTAATAAAAGTAATAATTACTTAGGCCCAATTTGAATAAGTTCATATAGGCTAGGGGAAAATTGAGATTTTTTTAAAAATTAAAATTTTAAACTCTAGGCTATATAAACCCATGTTTGCTATACCTCATAAATGATTTGAGGCTTTTAGTGTTGGGCAAGAAGATTATAAAAAACACCTACTTTGCATTTTCTCTTAAAAACTTTAAAGGAGTTGGCGCAATCCTGGTTCTTTAAGAAGAAAATTATTTTCTTCTTTGTTCTTTGATTATTGAATTAAGATCTTCTAAGGGCAAGGGAAAACTTACTGAAATCCAAGTTATTAGCATGGCTTCTGGCAATAAAGTCTCTTCCTTATTGAAAGTTTTTTGAGTCACCTGTGTGGATAACCGTTGGAGGCTGAAAGCTTGGACAACTTTGGCTTAAGACAATTGGGCTCAGTGTTTTTGATAATTGGATTAAGGAATCACTGAAAGGCTTTTCAAGATTAAGGTATATTTGAATCTTGAATAGTTTTTTAGGTTTCTCAACCTAAAAGATTAATCAAGATCATGCTAGCAGATTTTGTTTATGGTCTCTTAGATTAGTTTCTTTGATTTGTTTCTACTGCCATGTTTACATGATATTTATAAAATTTTTAATCTGATTACTTGCTGCCTGATATTTCCTGTAGTGGTATTGGAGTGCCTTATTGCATTAATTTGAGTAATCTTGTGTTTTAGTAGTTACCAATTAAAGATTTTATTGTTTTGATTCTATCTTAATCCATTCTTGAATTTAAAAATAAGAGAAAATTGTTTCTTTTTTATTTTTAAATTTCCAACAAGTTAATTCATGTTTATTATTCAATTTTAATTAATTAAAATATGATTTTTATTAATTAAATTGATATTGGAGTCATCGATTAACAGTTTGGTGTTGACTAGTGCTAGGTTGGCTCTGTTTCAGTGTTTTGATAGGTCCGATTTCTTGGGTAGCCATTGTTGAGATTTTTTCCTTTTTTTCCACCTTGAAACATGAAAAGTTCATAATACTTACTGGAAAAAGTACGTTAACATAAAAATTTAAAACATTTCAATTTTGGGTTAAAATGAGTGTACTAAGTGTGCTTGAGGCTTACAACATCTTGTCTTTTTTCTTGGATGTTGGTGCGACATCAATGGCAGCAAAGAGTTGCTATAAATTTGCAGTATTTTCAGAGGTTTAGTGGAAGGAAGACAATAGTGTTTGAATTGGTGTATGATGGCTAAGATAGCCATACATGCGATAGAGTCCTAGTTAGAATAGAAGTCCTCCAAGATTATGCCAAACATAGTCCTACTTGGAGTAGAATGCTTCCAATTTTAATTTTCTTGAGATTTAAATTTGATATGATCAGATTAAATTAAAATTATACAATTAAAACAATGCTAAAAGTTAGCATGGTTAAATACACCTCTCTAAGAGGTTGAATCTAATTAAAACTCTTATATATCATCAAACACCAAATTATCTAGTTGTATTATTTATCTTAAATTATTTAAGATGTAAATTGAAATACAATAAAAATGGAATTAAAACTTGATTAGTTTGATTAATTGAAAAGTATATTTGATTTAAATGATTAAACCTATTTTGAATAAGATTTATTCTAATATGATTAGAATAAATGTTAATCATGTAAGAAAATTGTTTTCTTAATTAAACTAAATATGGATCAATTATTTTAGCATAAAAAAATTGGTAACTTGAATTTGAAAAACATGTTTATATGTACATTCATAATTATTGTGAATGTATGGGATGATTATGTATTAGGCCCAATATGATTATGGATGTCTAGTTAATTGTTTATGAATGTTTAATTATCTTAAATAGGATCTACGAACCCTACCTTATCTCTATTTTCCCAAGGTTGTAAAATTCTTTTCTAATCTAAATCTCCTAAAATGTAACTCAAGGTTTCTTTATTGCAAATGTAATTAGGTTATGTAAATGTAAAATTAGAATTAGTTAGGAAATATTTTATAACCTAAAAAATAGAAATCCAAGTGAAGGCACCACGAAGCCTAGGAGATTGGAAAAAACTTTTGAAGACTTTGTATATAATCACCTATGAACTGACCAAGCAATTTCTTTTGATGGCTCAAGGAAATTACATTAGATAGCAGTCCATAATCATCCAAGTAGAATGCATGATAGTAGATTTATTTTATAGTATATTGTAAATGCTATAAATGTAAATATGATGAGACCTTAATTAAAAGATATGAGCAAACAAACCTCGTACAATGAGTCACATGCTTTGCATGATAAAACTGCCTTCATTATCCATAAGAATATCCGTGAGTTCTAATCAAAAGTGATTTTTTGAGTTGTCCAAGGTCCTTTTCGCTCAAACGGCATGAGTTATAAGTAACAACTCTTACTTAACTAATGTTGTATGGTTCAGATATGTTGCACTTGACCATGTTATGTTAGAGGCGATGGTTAGGCATAATGTATATGATGCACTGAGGCAAAAAGTTACCACCTAGCTAATCTGGGAGTTGAACATAGATGCAATTGGTGAGCTATGTTACCTACCTAATTAGGCTTATTGTGATTTGTTGAGTCACTTAAGGTTGCAACATGTTGAAAAGGGATCCCAATAAACTAGAAATACCTTGAAGAGATTTTTGAACAATAATGTGGGCTTTTATCTCAAAAAATTAGTGAGAGGACCAATGAAGATTTAATAGCTTGTCATTATTCATTTAATACATGAATAACTAGTATATACTATTTTATAATAGGTTGTTGATAATGTTATTTATATTAAATACGTTATGAGGCATACTTGATGCCATTAAGCCAAAGTGTTTGGACTGGTATGTGAAATTAAGAAGTTTCCTCCATAAGAAGATAGCTAACTTGCACATGATTGAGTTGAACTATTCTATTATTATAGTATCTCTTTAATCATAGATTCAAAATGTGGATCTCACTTATGTAATGACATAAGCATATTAAAAAATAGTAAAAAATTGGACTAATATGGTAATTCTAGGAATGGGCAATTGATCAAAAGTTAAGGTCACTGCCATTGGAACTTGTACCTTATCATTGCTTACAGGCATGACCATGGAACTAAAAGAATGTTTTTGTGTTCTAGGATTATCTAGAAACATCATTTCAGTTTCATACCTCACTGAAAATGATGATTTTGAGTTTAGGATGAAAGGTAATAGTTATTCAATCATCTTAAATAATATGGTCTATAGATCACCCTTATTATAGAATAGGTTGTATGTATTGGATATGCCTTTACTCAATATGGATGTGAAGAAAGCAAATACTAATGACCCAAGTAAAACCTATATTTGGCATTGTAGAGTTAGTCATATCAATGAGACTTGAATAGTGAATTTATTTGAACAAGGCTATCTAGATCCATTTGATTATGAATCATATGGAACCTTTACTGGTAAAAGTGAAAGAGTTGTAGATTTATTAGGCTTAGTACATTTAGATGTATGTGGACCAATGAATACAATGGCTAGACATAGGTATTGTTACTTCATTGCCTTTACTAATGATTACTCTAGGTATGGGTATATGTACTTAATGAAGTACAAGTCCAAAGCTTTTGAAAAGTTCAAAAAGTATAGGGTTGAAGTAGTGAAACTAGCTGGCAATAGTATTCTGGCTCTTATATCCAATCAAGGAGAAGAATACTTAAGTCAAGATTTATTAGGTCCTCTGATGGAAAATGGTATTCTGTCACAGTGGACTCTATTTGGAACTCCATAACATAATGGGGTGTCTAAAAGGAGAAATCAAACTTTGTTGGACATAGTTTATTCCATGATGTTTAAGGCTAACCTTTTGATATCTTTTTAGGGATAGGCCTCAGAAACTACTACTTATCTTCTAAATGAGGTTCCATCCAAATTTATTGATAACACATCATATGAGATAAAAAAAGGTAAAAAGCCATACTCATCTTACACTAGGATTTGGGGATGCACTGCGTACATGAAGCATTAAAAGACTAATAAGCTTGGAGTAAGATCAATCAAATGTAAGTTTGTAAGGTATCCTAAAAAATCGTTGGATACTATTTTTATAGTCCTAATTAGCAAAAGATGTTTGTCTCAAAACATGGACACTTTTTAAAGAAAGAATTTCTACTTGAAAGGTCTAGTGAGAGTAAAATAGATCTTGAAAAAGTTCAAGAACCATAAATAAATATTCATATGGAACCTGGCTAATAGTCAAAATATCAAATGTTCAACCTAAACTCAAAAGACACAACTACTTCATTTGGTAGAATCAAGAAAGCTCTAGAGAGTTATAGATTTCTTGTGGGCTAAGAAAACTTACCTTATGATACTGAACCTGCCAATTTTAAGGAAGCAATGCCTAACATTGATTCTGATAAATGGCTTGAAGCCATAAGATCCATAGTGGATGCCATGAAAGTCAGCCAAGTATCAACTTTGGTTGATCCACCAGAAAGAATAAAACCTAAAAGGTGCAAGTGGGTCTTTTTTAAGAAAAAACTGACATATATAGCAACTATAGACATGTAAGGCCAGATTGGTAGAAGACATTGATTATGAAGAAACCATTTCAGTAGTTGCCATGGTAAAATTCATTTGAATCATGCTTGCTACAGTTGCATCTCATGACTATGAGATATGGTAAATGAATGTAAAAACTACATTTTTTAATTGCAAAAGAAAGTGTACATGACACAACCTCATGGTTTTATGTCCAAATGAAATCCAAATTAGGTATGTAGATTAAGAAAGTCTATATATGGGCTAAAGCAAGCTTCACGAAGATGGAATATCAGATTTGATAAAGCAATTAAAGAATTTGCTTTATAAAGAATCCTAATGAACTGTATGTCTAAAACAAGATAAATGGGCTAACTATTGTTTGCTCTATGTTGATGACATATTACTCATACGAAACAACATACCAATGCTATAGGCTACCAAGGTCTGGCTATCCAGAAAATTTTTCATGAAGGATTTAAGAAAAGCCACATACATTTTGGGAATTAAAATCTATAGAGATAGATAAAAAAGCATAGTTGGCTTATCCTAATCCACTTACATAGGTAAGGTGCTATAGAGGTTTAGCATGGAAAACTCAAAGAGAGGAAACCTACATATGGTACATGGCATGCATTAACTCAAAAGAGTTGTGTCCTAGGACATTAGATAGAAGGACACATATTGAGGGGCTGAACTCTTTATTAGAGATTATACTGATGCTAGCTTCCAATATGATTGGGTTGATAACAAATCATAAAGTGGTTTTGTATTTGCCTTTAATAGTGCTATAGTCAGTTGGAAAAGTTCTAACCATGAAAAGACTATAGATTCAACAACTAAAGCTGGATACATCCCCCTATATGTAGGGCCACATTGGAGGAAGTTTGGATGAATAAGTTCACTTAATGAACTTGATGTGGTTTTGAGCATTATTACCTAATAACAATAGAGCCATAGTGTAAGTTAAGGAAACAAGGTCTCATCACAAATCCAAACATGTGTTATGGTGATATCATGTTATTAGAGATATTATTAAGAGACGTGACGTTAGTATGGGATAAGTACCCACTTAGGTGAACTTAGCTAATCTTTTCACTAAAGTTTTCTCAAATAGAAACATAATCATCATATGAAGGGCATAGGACTTAGACTTATGGGCAATTAGCTTTAATGCTAGTGGAAGATTGTTGGCATGAGCTTTACAAGCCAATTGTTGTGGTTCGTAAGGCATTAGCATTTAGATATTTAATGTAATCAAACATTATATTTTAATTAATGTTATAGAGATATTTCTTTATCCATAAGATTTCAATAAGTAATTGTTATAAATATCTTATGTAGATAAAGTCCATGAAACACATTGGTTTTATAAAGGAATTGTAAAGAGATATGATTATGAGATCTCTATTCAACATAGTCGTGTTTCAAACATTCATAGTCATTGTATTGTTAAGACAGGGCATTGATAATGCACAAAGTCTGGCATACGTAAGCCTCAATACATAGGATGCATGCAACTAATCTCATAAGTTGAAATATAGAAATACTTCGGGACATTATATGGGTGCTTGTTATGGTAACAAGTTCACTAAACATGACCCACTATGAGAGTTCATTTGGTATTTCACTCAATACTCTCATGTTAGTAGTGTAAGTGATCTTTAGACTTATAACACCAAGTCATCTCATATAAGGAGTGTCATGCTTGGATTCCATCACGAAAGGGTCCAAAATAGAGGGTGCTTATGGCAGAGTAGTTTTAAGTATGGCACAAATCATATGGTAGGTGAATGAGTGGTCTACAGAAGATTCATCTCGCATGTACTTGGCCCGTGTTAACCAAAGTCTTTCGCCAAGGCGATATTGATTATGGAGTTAACACATAGGGGTTGCTTACCGTAGACACCTAATTTCGTCTAGGTCTCGTTTCCAATAACCTTGAATATCTGGGATCAAGAACTTAACAGCTGTCCTCATTGGGACTGATATTTCTTAGATGAACAAGATATTTTCAAGACCTTTTTAGTCATAATTTGATAGCCGTAAGTTCATTTAATGAAAAATGCCATTTAAAGACTGATCTCGGATGAAAGGACAAATATTCAAAAGGAAAATTTTGTTCTTAAATATTTTCTTGCTGAATTTGAAAAATCATTCTTGCAGATGATATCACGGTCGAATTTCTCATTTTCATGAATTTTTTGAGATTTTTTCATAAAGATTGAAAAATTGACTATCGTGTATTTTATCGACACTTGTGCAGTACTTATGCTAATATGCATTTCAAAAAAAAATATTCAAGGAAAAACTCATATTGATATTTTACACCGCAAGGTGTCAAGTTACTTATTTTTGTAATTAATTTTGAATTTTTTTCACAGTATCATGAGTATTGTACTTGTGAAATTTTTTTTGATAAAATTATTTCGAATTTCAAATTTTAAATTTTTATCTTTACCATTTTGTAAATCAATATTTTGAATAATATGTCTTATTTAATTCATTTTTAATAAGTTTTAATGTATTCTTTGAAATTTTTCGATCCTAAAATATGAGCTTTCTTTTAATCTGGAAAATTTTTTGTAGAATTTTCTTGAGTTTTGAACTTCAAAATTCTTTAAATATTTTTATTTAACCACCATCAAATCAGTTTTTAAAAATTTAATTTATTTTTTGAGTTGAGAATTTTTTTCCCAAATAACAAATTTCTTTCATAAAGGTTTTCTAATAAAATTTTATGAGTTTTGGATTTTCATTTTTTTTTTCTTGCACATAAGACTTCTCAATAACTTTCCTTGTGTGATCCAATATTTATAATCTTTAAAATTTTTTTAATTAATTTTTTTAATTTTATTTTATGCAAAATCTCCTTAATGGGCCTAGAAACTTCAAATTTTACAAAATAGGCTAAATAAGCCCAATAATTTCTCAACAAGCCCAATGACCTTACCAATTTTCCCCCAAGCTGATTTCACTTTCTAAAAGCCTACCAAGCCCATATTAATATTCAATTTTCCAACAAAGTCCACTAACTTTTACTTTTAATTTTTTAGTTTTTTTTTATATCAATTATTTTGATTTAAATTTTTTATTTATTTTCTATATGGTTAAATTTTTAATTGGATTTATTATGTGGGTTGAGTGCATGAATTTTTAACTTATTATCATTTTTTTCATGGAATTTTCAATTAGGCTTTTTATGCACCTTATTGCATTTGTTTTGTTTCTTCTAAAATTATGTTTACTTGTTAATTCATAATGTAATTTTGCTTTTACATAATTAATTTTATAATTTGCCAATTTAGTTGCATGAGACCTAATTTGGTTGGAATGAAATTATTTTCTAATTGATTTAGTTTCATTCTAGCTAATTCCATCAAGCTAACCAAAATCATCATTTTACCTAAACTAGCATAATCATGACAACGCAGATGGTGGCTTGTAAGAAAAGATGACAAAGGCATGGGCTTATGACTTCATTTGTTACTTGTCCAACCTAACAAGTAAACTAAACATCGAATAAATGAAAAAAAATTAAATGGGAAAATAGGATGAAACTTTTGGCCAAGGAGGATGAAAATCCTCATTGGCCAAATCCTCCCCCTATAAATAGGGGAGGATATTATTTCATGTAGAGTTTTTAATTTTGGAGACCAGAAAAAAAAAGCTAAAAAAAGAAAAATACTTGAAAAAAATTTTTAAAGCTTTGTTAAGGTATAAAACTTCACTTAAATCTTTGGAGTTTTATTTGTTTGATACATTTTTTTTCTCTTTGGTAAGCCAAAAATGTGCTTAAGTTCATGGATTTTTTTATCCATGTTGAACGAATAAGCATAATGGCCATGAACTAATTTCCTTAATTTTATTTTATTTTTTGTCTTGTCTTCTTATTAGTAAATTATTTCTTCGTGAATCTTGTTTATGTTGATATGATGTTGGTTTTGGTGTTGTGTTTGTCATATATATTATTTCTTTTGGTGTTTTCTTGTTATTATGGTGAAATCACATGTTTATATACTTATTTTTGTAATTTTATCATATAATGGTGCTAATTTGTGTTAAATAAAATGTGAATATGTGATTATTGAGTTTAAAAAAGTTGATTGGCAGGTTGTTTAGGTGTTGGCCGGAATTCATGCTTGTATATGTGTTTTTGTAGTCATTTTGTAAATATAAAAAGTTTAGGGGCTAATCGAAAAAAATAAATAAAAAATAAAAAAATCTTTGTTTAGACCTATATGCTTGGTTGAAGCACACTTGCACTCTTAGTAGTGTATTTTATTCATTTATCAAGTTAAAATACATTTTGTTTAGTTTTTTTTTGTAATTTTAAGAAGTTTAGGGACTTTTATGTAAATATTGAAAAATTTATTCTAAGGGTAGAAAGAAGTGACCCGATTTTTCTTGTGATCTTTTATGTGACTTTGTGATTATTTTAATTCATTTGAAGCTTAATTTTACATTTTAATCATGTAAGGGCTAATTTGCAATTTTAGGAAAGTTTAGGGACTAGTTTGCAAATAATAAAATATTTGTTGTATGGTGAAAGAATTTAACCAAAAGCTTTATGGATAACTCGGAAACTGATTTGGGTATTTCATATCATGTTCTAGGTATTTTTCACACTTTAGGGGGTATTTTGCAATTTCTCAAAATTTAGGGGCTAGTTTGCAAATAATGGAAAATTTTCTTTTCTGGTCAAAGGTGTTTGACTGAACCTTCTTATGGATGTTCTTCATGATTTACATGCTGATTTTTACACTATTACTTATATTTTGTGATGATTTAGGTTATTTTTTACTTAGGGACCTAAATGTAAAATCAAAAAGGTTTATGGACCCTCAGGGAAATTTAGCATTTTTTAGAATAATGTTATCTTTAGCATGAAATCATCTACTTAGAATTATTTTAAATATTTTTAGCATCCCATTGGTCCTCCGGTGAGGTGCTAAAAATATAAAAAACCTTTCGTATTCTTTTGGTTCTCCATTAGGATACGAAATGCAATTTTTAAAAATTTAGGGACTTAATGGAATTTTTGCATGTTGGGTTATTTTAAAATTTAAACTTCTCATTTAGGGTGTTTTTGGGTCAAAAAAATAAATATATCTTTTTTAGCATTTCTAATCAATTTAGGACTAATATTTAATTTTGAGAAATTTAGGGATCCATTAGCAATTTTTGTACTTTAAGCCATTTTTGTAATCTAAATTATTCATTTAGAGTAAAAATCATCATTATTTGTCTTTTTGAGTCTTTTTGGGTTACAAGGATACTTTCATGTCAAAGGTATACCCTAGCAACATTTTTGTAATTTTTCTCACCGAGATGTTTTTATGACAAAGGTGAACGTTTAGGATTCACTCAGCCTTCTAAGGTCATTTTACTATCCATTAGGGTTACTAAGATACTTTCATGTCAAGGGTATACCCCAGGGGCGTTTTCATAATTTCTTTCATCGAGATGCTTTTATGCCAAAGGTGAATGTTTAGGATTCATTCAGCCTTCTAAGGTTATTTTACTGTCCTTTAGGGGTACAGGGATACTTTTATGTCGAGGGTATACCCTAGGGGCATTTTTATAATTTTTTTCACCAAGATGCTTTTATGAGAAAGGTGAACGTTTAGGATTCATCCAGCGTTCTAAGGTCATTTTAGTGTCCTTTAAGGTTACCCAAGATACTTTCATGTCGAGGGTATACCCTAAGGGTATTTTCATAATTTTTTCATTGAGATACTTTTATGCGAAAGGTGAACACTTAGGATTCATTCAGTCTTCTAAGGTCATTTTAGTGTTTATTAGTGGTACTAGGATACTTTCATGTCGATGGTATATCTAGGGGTATTCTTGTAATTTTTTTCACCGGGATGCTTTTATGTCAAGGTGAATGTTTAGGATTTATTCAGCCTTCTAAGGTCATTTTAGTGTCCATTAAGGGTACAGGGATACTTTCATGTCGATGGTATACCCAGGGCCATTTTTGTAATTTTTTTTGCCGTGATGCTTTTATGCTAAAGGTAAATGTTTAGGATTCATTTAGCCTTTTAAGGTCATTTCGGTGTCCATTACGGGTACCGAGTTACTTTTACGTCAAAGGCATACCCTAGAGGCATTTTGGTAATTTTGTTAGAACCAAGTCCAATGTGATTACAACGATATTTTCGTGTCTAAGGAACACATTAGGAATAGGTTTGTCATTGAGTTTTAGGAAGTTTCATAAATATTTTCAGTAAAATATAAAATTTTTTTTTAGAAAATTAAGGCAATCTCTCTAAATTAAAATAATACGTAGAATTTCTCCCAAAATATGATAGAGGTTCTACAGATTATTTTAATATCAAGATATCCTTTTCAAAATGGAAATCAGGAGTTTACAAATTTTGAAAAAAATAATAATAAAATCTTTTGCATTCTTTGGCCCTCGATTAGGGTGCAAAAGATATTTTTAATTTTAAAACCTTTTGTGTTCCTCTTATTTTCCATTGGGATACAAAGGAGAATAATAAAATGCTTTCATGTTCCACTGGTCTTTCGATGGAGTACGTAAGAGAGTTTGACTTCCAAAATTCTAAAAACCCGATCTTCCTAACATAGAATAATAAATTTGTTTTAAAAATTATTATTTCAAGAATCTATAATTAAATGCCATATGTTAAAAAAATAAAAATTAAGATTCAAGTTAACACGTAATTAATAAGGTACCGATTTTTGGGCATCACGAAAGGGTCGATCTTTACTTGTGATTGTAACCAACTCTCAGACCCTTTAATATGATCTCTGGTATGATCACGGGCCTTGGAGTTTGTATTCTAGGGTTTTGTAACCTTCAAAATACAAAATCCGGTTGGTGACCAATCTAACCTAGCCCAAATAGATTAGTGATGACTCCAAATAAATAGTCATTTCATAATGACTATTTAAGGTTAAGTCAAGTGAGTGATTGATCTCGACCACCCAGTCCCTAAAAATAAGAAAAAATTGATAATGATATGGACGATAGAAATAAGAGAATATAAAATAGTGATAAATTTAACAAATATAGGAGCGAAAGCTATTTAAGTCAAGTTTGTTAGGATTCATATCCGAGCCACGTTATGACACATACGAATATGGAATGAGCTAAGAGTAGACATTAAACCATGCTCTTTCTAATTTTGAGATATTAGATGAAACAATATTTATTACACTGAGATACTGAACACTGAAGGGATTATTAAAACCATGTTGACACTCCCTACATGTTGGGTGGTCATGATGCATTACTAGATGCCAATCTTGGTCTATAATATAAAATTTTCTTAATTATGCTATTTCATATTTGTCGCTAATATAATAGGGGCCTAATGGGTCACACACATAAGGGTGATTAGTAGAAATTAAATTGAGACTAGGCTTATATGTCTACAAGTAATGGTTACATAGCCTAATTTGAATAAGTTCATATTGGCTAGGGCAAAAATTGTAATTTCTCAAAAATTAAAATTTTAAACCCTAAGCTATATAAATCCATGTTTGTCGTCTCTCATAGATGATTAGAGGCTTTGAATTTTGGCCAAGAAGACTAATAAAACCTAGTTTTCATTTTCTCCTAAAAACCCTAAGGGAATTAGAGAAGTCTTAGTTCTTTAAGGAGAAAATTGTTTTCTTCTTTGATTTTTTTTTTATTATTGAATCAAGGTCTTCTAACTGCAAAGGAAGATTTATTGAATTTTAAGATGGAAGCATGGCCTAGGCAACAAAGTTGTTTCCTTATTAAAAGTTTTATGGGTCACCTGTGTGGATAACCATTTGAGGCTGGACATTTGGATAGCTTTGGTTTACGACAATCAGGCTCAGGGTTTTTGATAAGTTGATCATGAAATTGCTGACAGACTTCTCAAGATTAAGGTATTTTTGGATCTTGAATAGTTCTTTAGGTTTCTTAATCTAAAAGATTAATCAAGGTCTAAAGGTAGAATGTGTTGTATGTTTTTAAGCAAAAAATGAAAATATGAAGGGTTTTTTTTTATGTAGAGAATTCTCCTTTTCTTTTTGGTGTATAAAGAAGATGAGAGATTTTTTAATTTATTTGGCTATATATTATTCTCGTCTTTGACCTCATTGTCCATCTTTTACTCTTTTCATGGAGAAATATAATGAATCCTATTTAAGTCATTTGGCTATAGTTCTAGCACAATCCTATGCATGCTCTTCCATGGTTTCTCATGCTCCTATTTCATGCACCTTACATGACTTTTTAAAATATCTTAAAAATATTTCAATTGGAAATGTTCAAAATACCCTTGAATTATAAGAAAACTTGCAAGCCAACCTTAGGCTATATTTAATCCATTAATTTTGGCCATGGTGAGATTATTAGACCAAACTTGTACTTTTATTCTCTATGCCCAATTAATCCTTGTTTACTCCTTCAAAAATTCAATTGGATGTTCCTTTATATGGTCAAATGTCTCCTAAAGGTATTTCTCCAAAAAATACAGAATTGTTTATCTTGGACGCTTTGGATTAGCCTCCAAGAATTGTTTTACCTACAAAAACAAGCTTAATTGTCTTTCCTTAACTTTTTTTCTATTCTTAATTTCATAACAATGAAGTTAATTTCGGATTTTGAGTTTTATAACTCTTCAAGTTTGAAAGTCAACATTTTTGTTGACTTTGACCTTTGTTAACTTTAAGTTTGACTATTAACATCAAGCCTCCTTTGACTTCTATTGCTTTTAACTCACATTTTTTGTTTCATTTTTCATAGCTCAAATTTTGACTTTCCAATTCTAACACATTTTTTTTCACAATTTTAATTAAACTTACACACTTTTCTTTTCCAACAAATTGAACTCTTTAACTTATTCTAAGACCTAGACTGAGTTCATGGCATTTATGCTTTATTAGAGGAGGTTTGGGTTAAGGTGTAGCAGTAAACATATAGAATTCGAAAAAACCAATTAAGGTCCTAGAAAAAATTACGTATGCACAACCTTATCTAAAAAAAATATTCATTATATTTATATGGCATATAGCACAAAATTAGGAGTTATTTGAAAAATATCAACTAGACATGAAAATTTCAACATGACATAAAAAATAATTACATCAAGACAAAATGCGAACACAATATGTATACACGAATGCTAAAAATATATATAAAATGAATTATTAACATTTTAAAATTTATATAAATATAATACACTGAATATAATTATAACATGAAAAAATAATATAAATATGGCAGAAATTTACAAATATTTCTCTTATTTTTATAAAAAAATAGGCTTAACTTGTGGACACTTCTACATTTTCACATTTTGAGCTAAATAAAAAGGTAGAGAAGTTAAATTATTTTTCTATCATATGTAAAATCATAAATGACTTTATAATAAAATATTCGATTTTTAGTTTTCTTTTCATGAAATAAAAATTAGTAGATTTTTTTAGAAGTAAAAGAGCAATGAATTTTATTCTTGTTCTGGTCAAAAAGCTCATAACTTAATATTAAACCACCAAATTAGGGTTAGAAATTGTTTTAGACAGAAAACCTATCCTTAACAGATGAGACCCTAGTTGACAATCCAACTTTGCTAGCTCATGTGCTAAATTATTACAAGTCTTACGAGAGAATTTAAAAGTAACCTCTTGACAAGCTAAAGCTTTCTCGTTATTATAAAAAATTATAAACCCATTCCAATAAGGTCTCCCTCCTTCGATCAATTTCCTTTATTGACAATTTGGAATTATCTCTAAAACCATGTTAGAGAAGCCTAATTCAAAGGCAAGATATAAACCTTTTTTGATAACTAGAACTTCTGCATGAAAAGGATTAAAAACACCTACTATCTTTAAGACTGCTGAAGCAAGTATAATTCCTCATGAATCTCTCATGACAACACCAACACTTGCTAGCTTATTGCTACCAAAGAAAAAGCACCCACATTAATTTTAACATAACCCTCTGTTGGCACTTCCTATGCACTCGGTTGATGAGTTCTATCAAACTGAAATGTCTTGGCTTGCGCATTGTCCTTTAGCATCCTGCCTATCTACAATGTCTTTAAAGGTGTCAAACACTAACCTTAATAGAGGCACCTATTATGATTTTTCCATAATAGCCATAATATATTTAGGTAGATTTCCAATGAAGCATTATTGTTAACCTTTCTCAAAAGCTTAGACTAGGAATTTGGACCCAAACTATATGCATCTACCAGTTGTAACACGTTAGAACATGATTCAATCCAAACCTGCTTACTAAAATGGCATCCAAAAAAACATGTTTCTAGTCTTCCAACCCTACACTATCACATGGCCCAAATACGAATCCTGACCAGCCCAACTTAAAAGGCAAGTGTACTCCTCGTTCCTATATAAATCTCTATATCATTATTCTTTTGTTTTTAGAGGCCCATATCATTATTTATTTTTTATTTTTGGGTTTAGGGACTAAGTCATTGAAATGAATCACTTACTCAACTTAACCCTAAATAATCATTATGAAACTACCATTAATTTAGAGTCGCCACCAATTTGTTTTAGGCTAGGTGAGATTGGTCACCTACTAGAGTTTGTATTTTGACAGTTATGAAACCCTTGAAAGTAAACTCCAAGGTCTGAGATAATACTAGAGATCATTTGAAAGGGTCTGAGAGTCGATTACAATCACAGGTCAAGATCATGCTTCTCATGACTCCCAGTAATCGGCACCTTATTAATCACATGTTAACTTAAATTTTGATTTTCATTTAGTTTCAATATCTAGTATTTAATTATAATTTCCATATAGTAAAAATAAAAATTTTATGATATAAATTTATTCTTTCGTATGAGAAAATTTGTTTTTCAATATTTTCAAAAATCAAAAGATCTTCCTTATCCTACTGGAGAACTTGGAGAACATGATATTGAAACATGGCCCGTATATGAATCCTGACCAGCCTAACTTAAAATAGCTAGTGTATTCAGTGTTTCTATATGTATATATATATGTCTATGTATCATTATTTTCTTTTATTTGGGGCCCAAATCATTATTATTTTATTATTCTTTATTTTTTTATGCTTGGGGATTGAGTTGTCGAGATGAATCGCTCACTATACTTAATTCCAAATAGTTTTTATGAAATGACCATTATTTTGGACTCACCACCAATCTTATTTTGGCCAGGTGAGATTAGACATTTGCCGGAGTTTGCATTTCAAAGGTTACAACACCTATAAAAACAAACTTCAAAGTCTGCTCTCATACCAAAGATCACATGAAAAGGTCCGTGAGTCAGTTACAATCACAAGTAAGGATCAAGCTTCTCATGATGTCTGGCAATCGATACCTTATTAATCTCATGTTAACTTGAATTTTGATTCTTATTTAATTTCAATATTTGATATTTAATTATAATTCGCATGTATCCAAATTTAAATTTTATGAAACAAATTTTATTATTCTGGATGAAAAAAATTAAGTTTTAATATTTTTGAAATTCAAATATCTTTCTTACCCTCTCGGAGAACCAAGAGAACACAAAATCTTTCATCATTCTCTGTCATAACCCATTGGAGAGCTGGTGGAATACAAAAGGTTTTAAAAATCAAAATATCTTTTGTACATCGCTAGAGAACCTATGGAATACAAAATGTTTTATTTTTTTCAAAATTTATAGAAAATGTCAATTTTCATAAATTTGAAAGGATATCTTTTTATTAAAATAATCCATAGAATCCCTCTCATGTGCTAGGCAAAATTTCCACATACTATTTTAACATCAGAGCCATTGCCTTAATTTACAAAAATTCTAATTTTATTATAAATATTAATAATAAAATAAAATTCTTCCTAAGACTTGGTTTAGATGAAATGTACTAAACTCAACTGTAAGGACCTGAATGTGGTTGGTATGACCAACATGTCCTCTAAAGTACACCTTCGACATAGAAGTATCCCGGTGGCCCTAACAGACTCGAATATAAAAATAAACTAATAAAATGTTATCAAGGTGTACCTTTCACATAGAAGTATCTCTGTACCCTAAAGATTCTAAAACTTTATAATTAAATGAACCTATTTTTACTGCACACTTTTGACGTAGAAGTATCTCAGTAATTACGTAGGGCTTGGTTCTAACATATATCACTAAAATATCCCTAAGGTCTACCTTCGATATCTAGGTATCTCAATAAGCCTAAAGGACATGATAACTTCATAAAAAAGATGAATCTATCCCTATTATGCACCTTTGATGTAGAAGTCTTAGTGATCATAAGGGGCTCACTTCTAGGAAAAATTATTAAAATACCTCTAGGGTTTACCTTTGACATATACGTATCCCAGTAACCTAAAGGGTTAGATGACATCATGAATAAATGAACCTACTCCTACTATAAACCTTCGACCTTTAAATATCCTAGTGATCACATAGGAGTTGGCTTTAAGAAAAATTACTAAAATACCCTTATGGTGTACCTTAGACGTATACGTATCCCAGTAATCTAAAGGGCTCCAAAATGATATGAAATGACTATTATACCTTTATTGGGCAACTTAAACATGAAGATAGACTTAAATGCAAAAATTGCTAATAGGTCTCTGAACTTTTCAAAATTGCATTTCGCACCCTAGCAACGAACTAGAAAAATACAAAGAGTTTTAATAATTTCTACGCCCTTACAGAAAACCATAGGAATGTTAGAAATATTCTAAAAATGTCAAAAATATCATATCAACTCTAAAATACAAAGGTTTTCAAAATAATCCTTGAAATTTTCTAATTTTGCAATTTAGTCCCAATATAAAATAAACACATAATTAATCACAAAATTCATCACAAAAAATTATGGAAATTATGTCCAAAATCATATAATCAAATCGGCCAAGTATTTATGGCCTTAGAATAAAAATATGGAAAAAATACAAATAAGTCCCTAAATTTTTCCAAAATTGCATTTTGCATTATGAAAAGTTTTAATAATTCTTATATCCCTGCAGAATACCTAGGGATATTAGAATATTTTTAAATGATAGAAAAAGTCCTTTTTATCCCTAAATGCTAAGATTTGCTAAATGGTCCCTAAACTTCTCTAATTTTGCATTTTGGTCCTTACATAATAAAACTCATAAATAAACACAAAATACGTCATAAAAAATCATTGAAATCACATTAAAAATCACTACATGATTTCGACAAGCACCCATGGCCTTGAAATAATTTTTTCGTATTTTGCAAATAGTCTTTAAACTTTGTAAAAATGTAAAATGACCCCAAAATGATATAAATACATAAAACACATTCAAATATGTTAAACTAAGCACAAAAACATTTCCAAAGCTACCTATATGGTTTGGCTAAGCTTGAATAGCCATAGAAAAAAATTTTCATTTTTTGCAATTTAGTCCGTATATATTTTATAGTTACAAAATAAGCTAAACAAAATAAAAATATCACAAAATCATCAAAATCAGATTTAGCCAAGCTTAGAATAAACCTTTTAAAGCCTTTAAAAATTTGGGAAAATTACTTTTGGGCCCCTTAAAAGTTTTAAACTTTACAAAATAGTCCTAAATATCAAGAAAAATAAAAAAATAAATTGTATAAAAATCTATATATCATTCAGGTAGCATGATATTTCAACCAAAAATAATATTTTTCATCACATATTTGCATTAATATGAACATAGCTACAGGTCATAATTTTTACCAAGCTAAATATGTAAAAAATCAACATAAGTAACAAGTAAATCAACAAAAATCAATATGAAAATTATCAAGAAAAATAACACAAAAAA
Organism: Adansonia madagascariensis; assembly: GCA_038381835.1. Taxonomy (NCBI): domain Eukaryota; kingdom Viridiplantae; phylum Streptophyta; class Magnoliopsida; order Malvales; family Malvaceae; genus Adansonia; species Adansonia madagascariensis. The sequence goes on along the minus strand of JBBYHL010000014.1, from coordinate 2,451,305 downwards.
TACATACATGAAAATAACAATATCTCAACTAAAATTGAATAAAAGTAAGAAAACAAAAATTTTTGTGCAAGAATTTACTTGAAAATCTAATGAATTTTTTTTATTTTTACTTTTTTTTCTTTTTTCTTTCTAAACCACATACTTGAAATGAAGAAATCCATCCCCTATTTTTAAGGGATGCAGGATGGCCAAGGGTAGAAGTTCCAAAAACTTTTACCATTTTATTTATTTATTTATTTATTTATTTTATTTTTATTAATTTAAATTTGGCCTAAATTAATTGCATTTGTCTTTTAGAAGATGATGTCATGCATGATGTTATCAAAGTCTAGAGAATTTTGGAAGATATTTGTATAATCTATAAAATTATATCGTAAAAATTAGTTAAAAGCATTAAATTATAAAAAATAAAAGTTATGTACTTGAAACAAAATCTCATATAATCAATTTAATTTAATCTAATAATAAAAAATTTTAATTTACAAGAAAAATTAAAAATAAAAAACTCGTAAAATTTTATGACAAAAACCCTTGCCGAAAAAAATTATTATATGTGAAAAAAATGCAAAACTCATAAAATAAATTAAAATTTTCAAAACTAATTTAATATGATTTAAACCATAATATTTTGAAGAATTTGGAGAATTATAAACTTAGAAAAATCCTCCTAAAAAAATTTAAGGAGTAAAAAACTCCGTATCTCAAAAATAAGAAAATTATGAAAGAAAATGCAAAACTCATAAAATAAAATAAAATTTTTCAAAACTGATTTAATATAATTTAAACAATAAAATTTAAAGAATTTTGAAAACTATAAACTCAGAATAATTTTTCTTAAAAATTTACAGAGTAGAAAACTCTATATTTTGACAACGAAAAAAATTTGAGAGAAAGTGCAAAACTCATAAATAAAATGAATTTTGAAAAACTGATTTAATAGTGGTTAAAAAGAAATATTAAAAGAAATTTAAAGTTTAAAACTTGAAAAAATTCCATCAAAATTTAACAGATAAAGGAAAGCTCGTATTTTAAAATAAAAAAATTTTCTAAAAAATACATTGAAACTTATATAAAATAAATTAAATATTCAAAATATTAATTTACATTATGGTAAAGATAAAAATTTGAGATATGAAATAAGTCTTTATCGAAAAATTCATGCGTAAAATACTTGCCATACAGTGAGAAATTCAAAAATAGGTGGCAAATTTGCGAACTTAATACTTCATGGTAAAAAATGCTAATATGAGTTTTTCATTGAATATTTATGATTTTTCGGAGTGCATATCAGCATAAATACCACACTAGTATCAACGAAAATACATAACGGTCAACTTCCTAAATTTAACAAAAAATTCTCGAAAAATTCTTAAAAATGAGAAATTTGATCATGATAACATCTACAGAAACAAATTTCAAAGTTTCACAAGTATAAAATTGAAAGCTAATTATTTTACCTTGATATTCGTCTTTTTTATCTAGATTTACTCTTTGTGACCCTTGAAATGGTGATAATTTTGTCACGTACAGCTACACTTATTTAAGCACAACTGAATAAGTTTTGAAAATGTACATTCCCCCTAAAGGAAATTTACTTCCACTAGGACAATTGCGTAATTTTGTATCTCGGATATTTTTAGACTGACAGGGAATGGGTCCCGAACAAAATTAGATGTCTACACACGAGAGTTTTTGTCATTCTCTTTTGTACCCTTCTTGAAAGCCAGAACAATACAAAAGGTTCTTAAAATCAAAATATCTTTCGTACCCCACTAGAGATCAGAGGATTATGAAAGGTTTTATTTTTACAAAACTTGAAAAATCCCAATTTTCATTTTAGAAAAGATATCTTGCCATTAAAATAATCTATAAAACTCCTCTCATACGTTGGGAGAAATTTCATGTATTATTTTAACTCAGAGACATTGCCTAATTTTCTAAAAATTTTTGATTTTATAAAAGATATTTATATTTGTCCTAAGACTCAGTTTCAACTACACATATGAAACTAGACTCAAAGGACTCGAACATGTTCGATAAGACTAAAATGTCCTTTAGAGTACCGTTGACATGAAAGTATCCTAATAACTCTAAAGGACTTAATTTTAATGCAAAATTACTAGAATGCTTATGGGTATACCTTTAATATGAAAGTATCCCAATACCAGACTTAGTATTACCATGGAAAATATGAACCTATCCCTAATACACACTTTTGTTATGAAAGAATCCCAGTGACTACAAAAGACTCAGTTTAGGGTGAATTACTAAAATGCCCTAAGGACTATCTTCATCTTAAAAGCATCCAAGTAACTCTAAATGACCTAGAAATGATAGAAAATAACAATCTTACCCTAAATGGGTAATTAAAATATCAAAGATGACCTAAAATGCAAAAAGTACAATTAAGACTGTAAACTTTTCAAAATTACACTTTAAGCCCAAAACAACTAAAAATGCAAGGATTATTCTTGAAATAACCAAAATACCCTAAATAAGTAATTTGGTATGAAAAGACCATTTTGACCTTAAAACATATGGTTATGACTCTAACTTTGCAATTTGGTTTCTACACAAAATAAACTCAAAATTAAACAAAAAACATCATAAAAATCATAAAAATCATGCTAAAAGTCACAAGAAGCATTTGGGAAGCCACCTATGGCGTTGAAGCAATTTTTTTAAAATTTACAAATTAGTCTTTAAACTTTTTAAAATTATAAAAAGACCCTAAAAGTCTAAAAAATGTATTTCAACATGATAAAAATGCATAAAACCCTAAAAGCCTTAAAATTATTTTTTTATTTTTTACAATTTAGTCCCCGTATTTCCAATAATTAGAAAATAACACCAAAATCATAAAAAATTCACCAAATCACACTTGTACACATATAATCTAGCTTGGAACTACCTATCCAAAGCATTAAAAAAATTTAGAAAATTATTTTTAGTCGCTACAACTTCCAAAAATCACAAAATAACATAAATTGTCATAAAAATAACAAATCAAATTAAATCAAGACAACCATTAATTTTGGCCAACATCAAAAATATATATCCATCCAACACAACAACTATAAATCCTAATTCTACTAAGCTCAAATCAACATCAATGTAAAAAATCATAAAAAAAATAACATATAAGCATGTTTTATCAACATATTAACATAAAATACCAAGGAAAGTAGAATCAGTATGACCATTTATATATGATAAAATCAACACCATATTAACAACAACAAATTTCATGAAGAAAATCAAACTATTATTAAGAAAAATTAAACATAACAATTAAAAAAAAGAAAAATGTTAATAGCCATCATACTTTGTTTTTCCACATGGAACAAAATCCATGAGCTCGAGCACGATTTTGGCTCACTAAAAAGAAGAAAAATGAATGAAATAAACAAAAAAACTCAAAATTTTTTAAGAATTTCTACTTGATTTTTTTCTTAAGTTTTTGGCTATTTTTACTTAGCAAACCATTAGCCTCTAACTTGAAGGATCGTTCCCCTATAAATAGGGAAAGAAATTCAGCCGAGGTGGGACCATGGTTGAAATTTCCTTTAATTATTTATTTATTTTTTAAATTTTATTAAATGATATATATTAATGTTTAATAAATATTTTTGTCACTTTATATTAAGGAAAAAAACGTTAGTCAACAACCTAAAGGCTGAGTCATGTCAGGCTAATGCCTAGGCTTCATGATAATTTTGATGATATTAAACTTTTAATTATAAAATTCAATCTTGATTAAATTAATTCTCGTATAATTAAATTATAAAATTTTGAAATTATATATAATTATTCATGAATTTTCAAAAATGTGAAAAAAAATAAAAGTTTAATTTTAAATTTTATGAAAAATAAGAAAAAAAGAGGTGGAAGGATTAAATTGTAAAAAATTAAAAGCTATGAATTAAAAAAAATGAAATTCCACATGATGAATTCAATTACAAATTCAATGATGTAGGAGGCCCAATTAAACATTTTTGACCCAAAATAATTAAAATAATATTTTGGAGAGAGAAAAAATTAATTAAAAATTTAAACTTATAAAAAATTGCAAGCAAAAACCTTTTTGGAAGAAATTATGTTTAATACAAATGAATCGGTACTTCAAAATTTATATCCAAAATATTTATTGAAATATGTGAAAACTTTGACAACTTTAAATTCTAAAAACTTTTACAAAAAAAATTTATAGATAAAAATATTCATATTTTGGAGATGAAAAAATTTCAAAAATACGTTCAAATATTTATAAAAATGAGTTAAATTCAACATCTTATTCAAAATATTAATTTTCTTTAATTTATAAAATAACAAAGATGAAAATATAGAATTTGTCATGGATTTTTTATCGCAAAATTTTTTAAACAGAATACTCGCTATATAATGAAAAATTTAAAATTTGACAATCTAACACCTCGTGGTATAAAATGCCAATATGTATTTTTCTTTGAATGTTTTTTTTTGAATTTTTGGGATGAGCATTGGCATAAATACTATATAGGTATTGGTGAAAATATATGATGGTCAACTTGCATTCTTTTGAAAAATGTCAAAAAATTCCTAAAAATAGGAAATTCGACCGTGATATTATTTACAAATATGAATTTTGAAATTTCAAAAGAATAAAGTTAAAAACCAATTTTTTGGTACTAATACTATGTAGGTATCAATAAAATATAAGATGCTTAACTCCCAAAATCTCACAAAAAATCTAAAAAATCCCTAAAAATAGAAAATCTGATCATGATATCATCTAAAAATATAAATTTCAAAATTTGACAAGAAAATATATAAAAGCTAGTTTTTCTCTTAAACATTTGTCCTTTCTATCCAATATTTGTTCTTTGCAACCATTAAAATTGCATTTTTTTGTCAGGTGCATATGTAGTCAATTAAGCATGATAAAAAAATAGTCCTGAAAAAGCCCAGTCTGCCTAGGGGAGGTCAATGTCTACCAAGGTAGCTGCTAGGTTCTCAATCTTGGATATTTAAGACTATAAAAAAAGAAGGGCCTATATGAAATTAGGTGTCTACACACACCACACACATGACATGTTCTTATTATGTAGAGCAACAACTATCGAAAAATATGGTTGATCACTCAGTACATGAACACCTTAACTTTCTAGCACATCTTGGAGAGCCAAATAAACTTCTATTTCTCTAGTCTTTGGCCTTCGTAACTCATTTCTTTACCTAACATCCATCTTGCAACATGATAAGCTGACTGCACTACGAAATGCCCTATAATTGAATTAATCCAAAACAACTTATCTTTAATTTCTTACGAGCTCAATGGTATACTCAAAACAATTTTTACATCTTCACCTATAAATATCTCTTTGATTATCTCTTTCTTCCAGCTCATTCATTCCGACTCCATTAACCTTATTACCTTCAGAGGTGTGTAGTAAGTATCTTGAACCCTGCTAATTATGTAATCTGGAATCTTATTGATCCACTTATCGTTCCAAACATCAATCGGTTAACCATTTCCCACCCTACAACATGCACTGTGAAGTCAAATTGCCCTATTTTCCATTAAGTTTCTCCAAATTATAAACTGGTTAGTTCCATTGGTTAGCTTAAGAAAAAGATGGAACCAAGAGGGGGCGAATTTGTTCTACATGAACTTGAGAAATTTGTAATAAATTAAAAATAAAAAGGAGTTAAGGATAAGAAAAACAAATAATTAATATATAGAGGTTCGATCCTTGAACTTGGCACCTACTTCTTCTCTTCTTGTTACTTTCTTACCAAGGTGATTCCCATAATTCACTAATAAAATTATTTACCTTTAAGGCTAAGGTATGACCTTACACCTTTATCTTTTAACGCTTGGATAGAACCTTTCAATCCTTTTGAGAATTTTTTCCTAAATTCTCAAGTGTTTTCACTGACTTTCACACAACCCTTTTGTGGTATGAATGAAGTATTTGCAAACAAATTGAACATATAGTAGGTAGATGTTTGTTGGAATTTAAGTACAAAGTGAATAAGATATAAATAAACTTGAAATAGTATAAATTTGATATAAGAAAAAATAAAGCATTTGAAGACTTTAAGCTTTTGTTTTTCAATGCTTGATTGATATTTGTATCTTTTACTTTTTCAGCTGTTGGGAATCTCTATTTATAGCTTAAAATTGATTTATAGATGTTGGGCATTAAATAAGTTGGTTAGAGAGCCATTATAGCCTTTATAAATGCTTATTTTAATTCAAACATGTGCTATTGCATCGATACAATACCAATGGTATTGATACAAGAATTAAAAAAGTGACCATTACAGCCTGTTGTATCGATACAGAAGGTTGAGTATTGATACCTGCCAAGTTGTATCGATTCAAACACACTTGTATCGATACTTTTGAGGGTTTCACCAAACCTTGGCTACTTCCAAGCAATGTATCGATACATATAGGGTAAGTATCGATACTCACTGCAATGTATTGATACAAGTTGATAAGTATCGATGTAATTGAGGGTTTTAAGCATAGTATCTGTAGACACCTTATTTTATCTTAGCTAATTTTTAGTAATCTAAAGCATGGACGTAAAAGGGGAAGATGATCTCCAGGTAATTAAGGACATCAAGAAGGCCTAGGGATCATATCAAAGGTAAATGCGAAGATGTGGCATCAAATAACGGAGTTCAAGGTATCCGGGGACAAAAGATATGAGAAAATTCATAATTTTAGTTGAATGTATTGATACATGGTTCTCATGTATCGATACAATGCTTCAACACACCAAAAATTTGAAATGTCCCTATTTGTATCGATACATAAGCCTCTGTATCAATATAAGACCTCATGTATTGATACTAGACCATGCAAGGACTAAAACATGCATGCTGTAAAGGAATGTATCGATACATTCAACATGTATCGATACAGTGGTTTATAGTATCGATACAATGGTTCATAATATCGATACAATGATCATTGTATTAATACAATGTTCATTGTATCGATACTATCAAGGTTTTTGGACCAAATGTATCGATACATTATGCAATGTATTGATACATGCAGTCCATTTTTACAGTCTGGGCATTTTTGACTCGTCCACCATTGATCCAAAACTCGATTTTAACTCATTTCTTTGCATCAAGAAAGATTAAAACACATATCAGATTATGAATTTAGACTTTAAAATTAATCAAAATAATTTTTTAAGTCTAAATTGGATCAAAAGGGTCAATGTCATTTGATCACCCTACTCCTCCCTAGTTGTTGGCCAATGTCACCATCAGCCACCTTAGTTGCTGGAAAATCATTTTAGCATTTAAACCAGCCACCTTATGACCATCACAATGACAGTAAGCTGCCTCCTATAGCCACCCTATAGCCACCATGCTGACATCACCTTGTCCCCCTTAAGAAATGGCCAAAAACACCTCCAATTTGGCTTCAAAATATTGGTATAAAGGGACCCTTTCTATCTCAGCAAAAAAAGGTTAGATTCTAGCTCATTTACACTTCCAAAACACATTCACACACCAAGAAAAATAGAATCCCGTAGCTCTTTACCCACCACCCAAAAATAGCCCCAAAACACTTACTTTCAACCACTACACACTCAAAAAAATCACCCTCCTCCATACCAAAACCAAAACCTTATTATTTCTCTTTTTCTTACTTATTAACAACAAGGAAGAGAGGAAAATTCAAGCTATCTCTACTGCTCTAATTGTTTGGCAAAGAAGTGAAGTTTTGTTGTTATAACTTTTCACTTTATCACTTTTATTTTTTATTTTTCAGCATCTTCATTATTTTAGTGAGCTCTCCATGTTTCCATCACCCTCTTAGGATTATCATGCATTATTGTGGCTTTTTTATTGTGGTAGTTTAAGATTTGGATGCCTTAATGCCCCTTTTATGTGCAAAATGCCTCATTTCATCCTCATTAGTTTGATATATCTTGCTCATGCATTTTATGCCATGTCCATACATCTTGTCATCCTTAATCCATGCATGAATCATTAACCTAACACATTTCAAGCACATTTACACATTAACTTGCATTAGAAAATGATTATATCGAAATATAGACAAGTTAAGATCGAAAGAATCGAAACTGAGATAAGACATAACTAGTAAGGTACCAATTTAGGGCATCGCGAAGAGGTTCGTACCTTATCACATGTAACCAACTCTCGAACCTAAATGGTGCATCTTTGCATTACGTAGACCACGAGATCGATGTTTTGAGTTTTGTATCCCAAAACATAGGTTTTAATAGGCATCCGATCATGCCTAGCCCGAAATGATCGGTAGCGACTCTAAGCATTGATCATTTCATAATGGTTATCTGAGACCACTAAGATGAGCAATTCGTCTTAAGGTCCCTTTCCCTATATCACAAGTCAAGAATCCATACGTTCTCGTTCTCATCACATCACTAAAGAAAAGTCTCGGTCAAAAAGATATTTCCAAGTTAGGAAAGTATCTTAAGTCGTACGCATTCTTAGATCCACGAGGATCCACTTCGAGGTACATTGTGATAGTATCGATACATTTATGCATTGTGTCGATACATACCTTTAGAATTCTTTGTAAAATGATTTTTCTTAGCTTGATATTGACTCAAACATATCTAAAGAATATTCTAAGTATAAATATGCATTTTGGAAACATATATTTTTTAGAAAATACAAACTTAGAACTTTTTTAAAATATTTTTCAATTTAATTGGAAATAATTGAATACAAATTAATTTATCTTAAGTTGTTTGTTATATCAAAACCAAGATTAATTCAAAGCTAACAATCTCCCCTTTTTTTGATATAACAAAATATAAGATAAATTTGCTTGTTAATGACTCCCCTTAAATTTTTGAGATTTTTAAAAAACTCCCCTTTAATAAAGCAATAGTTTTCAAAAGTTTTAATTTAAGCAAATGGGGTCCCTTAATGCTACAACATTTCAAATCGACAATATTGCCCAAGATTTTCACAATTCAAGCTACAGCATGTAAAAGTTTTCAATATCAACATGCTATTTAGGTTCCAACATGACAATATAATCATATCAAGTGCATAATAATATCATGGAAGGCATTTTTAGCATGCAAAACACATTTGGCAAGTTTATGACATTCTCTCCCTTTTTGTTATATCAAAACATAAGAAAGATCAATCCAAATTAATGGAGAAAATGCAAGCAAAGATTATTCATTAAGAATAAAAATGTTAAATAGAGTCAACAAAATAAGTAAAAGATGTCCAAATGAATCCTAAAAACTTAAATGTCATCCTAAAATGAGCATGACTAATTTTCATCAGTCGGAAGATCCTCGGTGGGTGGAGAAATAAGCAGAGATGCATGAGGAAAGGCCACCAAGAAGCTATGGAATTGCTTAGTTAACATCCGATGACTATGCTCGAGACTAGAAAAATAAGCATTAATAGAATCGAATTGTTGATCCCAAGAGTCAAAGCATCACTCCCTATGTATTAAGACATCCCATGATGGAATCGTATATATGTTAGTAGTACATGGGCACGGATGATGAAGTGTTAAGAGTCGAGGGTGGAGGAAGCACATCATGCTTTATATCATCATCATGGTCAATAGGAGTGGGAGCATTCGATTGCTCAAACGGTGGAGGTGATTGTCGACTAGCCTTAGGAACGAAATTGGCACTTTAAATTTCATACCCAATAAGCCTCGTATATTTGCATCCTATATAGCAGTAAGAAGATACCATAATCCGAGGGTCGCAAGAAAGGTCAAGACCTTAAGTGTCGAAGTAGTAGCTTAATGCCATGCCATAAAGAGGCTATAATAACCACAAACACAAAGAGCAAGGTCCGTAAAAATAAAATGGGCTAGGTTTAGACAATTCCTAGTTTGAATCATATAGAGCCACCAATAGTCAAAATCACTAATCAAGGTGTTGTTAGTGCTATATGGATGGAGCACATGGGAAGTCAAGTTGACTACGAGATCTTGTCTTAAAAGATAAGAGCAAATAGCAATAACATGGTCATGTTCATCAATGATAAATGAGGCATTGCTAAAGAATACACAAACAAGATTCTCGCGAACTGAAACATAGAGAAAAAAATTTAGTCCATGTGAAGGTATAAAAAATCTAAAGGTAGGGATAAGTAATGGATCGAAAGAAGGGAAAGTTGATAACTTGACATTGTTGGATCAACATATGGGCATAGATGATAGTGAATCACTCACAAGCCCATGCATCATGGAAACATAAGTAAAAAATTGATTTTGTTTGGGTCGAAGGTGGTTAATGAATAGCAAAAATGGAAGCACGGGTGACATGTCCTTGACGATGGATGGTTTGTTTGGTCATTAGAGGCATGGTAGTGTTTTAAAGTGGTTAGGGAATTTTGTCGAGCAGGTGGTAACACGTTCGAACTGGATGTTGGTTCAAACAAATGGAAGAGAAGATATACATTGGTGAAGTGTTTGAGGTGATTTGGAAAGAATTGGATATAGTGGAAGTGGGTTTCGATGAGGTTCATCGAGGGTGGTGAAGGTGGCCGAAGGGAGGAGGTCGAGTTGATGAAACTATGTAAGGTGCTAAAGAAAGTTGGTTAAGGAAAATGGTCGAGCACATGGTGGGTACTGGGTTTTGGTGGCAATATGGTATAGTTTTTCGAGTGATTTCACAACCAATTGCAACAGCTCAGGTTGGGAAGACTTAAGGATCAAAAATCACTTGAAAGTTTTGAAGAAATTTAGACGAATTTTGAGGATTTTAAAAGGGAAATGGTTAGGGTTTAGGTGAAGAGAGTTTTAAATTTTTTATGGTTTTGGGTGGTGATGGATTTCGAAAGGAAATGGTGAATTATTATGAAATCAACCTGTTTTGGATCAAGGATTTTAAGAAGAATGAAAATTAGATGAAGTGTGATGATTGAGGATTGAGTAGGTGAGAAGAGGCTAAATGAACAGTGTTCGATGAAAGTGAAATCGCGTGTGAGGATTGCCTAAATCAACAGTTTGTATTGATACAGAGAATAAGGTATCGATACGAGGTATCAATCCTTAGAGTTCATTATCGATACAAAGAACAATTTGGGTTTCTGTATCAATACAATAAACTTTGTCTCGAGACATAAAACAAGTTTGGGCTATATTGATATAAGATGGAGAGTATCGATACATGGTATCGATATATAGAGTCAGGTATCGATACAATGAACAATTATGGGTTTTATATCGATACCTTGAAATCTGTCTTGATACTGGGAGAAAGTTTTTGCTAGTATCGATACGTATAGACTAGTATTGGGTCATTTCTATTAAGATGATATCAATTTAAGCATATTTTTTTACCCAATTGCTCTTTGAAAAGCATTTGAAAATGCAACTTTGAATAAAACTTTGATATCAAAATCATTTTGCATGAACAATTCAAAATTTAACCAAAAAACAAAATCATCTAAGAATCAAAAGTAATACAGGTGCACATCATGAAACAAGTAGGTATGTAAGGTTAGCTGTTCTAACAATATTGAGGTAATGTATCAAAATTTTATCAACTTATAAATTTAGGGTGCATTCATTAAGCCAAGTTCTCTTCTAATTGTGCAAAATCTATCCTTGTCAAGTGGTTTAGTGAAAATATTAGCTAGTTGATACAAGGTATCAATGAAATCAAGCACTATATCACATTTTTGCACATGATCTCTAATCAAGTAATGTCTAATCTCTATGTGCTTAGTTTTAGAGTATTGAATTGGATTTTTGGTGAGACAAATGGCAGTAGTATTGTCATATTTAATTGGAATATGATCCATGGTAATGCCAAAATCCTCATTTTTTATTTTATCTATAAGATTTAGGCACAACAACTTCCTACGGATATGTACTCCGCTTCGATTGTGGATAAAGCAACACTATTTTGTTTCTTGTAGAACCATGATATGAGCATATTTCCAAGAAATTGACAAGTACCGAAAGTGTTTTCTTTATCAATTTTACATCCATAAAAATCCATATCAGAATAAGCATGTAAGGCAAGAGATATTTTTTTAGATACCATAAGCCTAGATTGAGAGTGTCTCTAAGATATCTAAAAATTCTTTTTAAGATAACTAGATGTGACTCACTAGGTGACAATTGATATCTAGCACATAGGCATACACTACACATTATATTGGGTCTACTTATGGTAAGATATAGCAATGAGCCTATCATAGACCTATAAAGTTTAGAGTCAACACACTTGCCTCTTTCATCTTTCTTAAGCTTAGTTGAAGTACTCATAGGTGTGGAACAAGGCTTTGCTTCATCCATTTTAAACCTTTTGAGTAATTCCTTGGTATACTTTGCTTGATTGATGAAGATGCCATCTTTTGTTTGCTTGACTTGTGGTCCCAAAAAGAATGTTAATTCTCCCATCATGCTCATCTCGAACTTACCTTGCATTAACTTAGAAAATTCTTGACAAAAAGATTCATTAGTAGCATCAAAAATAATATCATCAACATAACTTGAACCACTCAAATGAACTTCTTTTGACTTTTATAAAAGATTTTAGTCAACATTGCCTCTATTAAAACCTTTTTCAATTAAAAATTTTGAAAGCCTTTCATACCATGCCCTAGGTGCTTGCTTTAAACCATACAAGGCTTTCAAAAGTTTAAAAACATTGTCGGGATAATGAAGGTTTTCAAAATTGGGAGGTTGCTCAACATAAACTTCTTTATTAATAAAACTATTTAAAAAAGCACTTTTGACATCCATTTGAAACAACTTGAAATTATTAAAGCATGCAAAGACTAATAGTATTCTAATAGCCTCTAGTCTAGCTACGGGGGCATAAGTTTCATCAAAATCAATTCTTTCTTCTTGACTATATCCCTTAGCTACTAATCTAGCCTTATTTCTAACTATCCCTCCATGCTCATCAAGTTTGTTCCTAAAGACCCATTTAGTACCTACAATGGGATAATTACTAGGTCTTTCCACTAAATTCCAAACTTCGCTCCTTTCAAATTAATTTAATTCCTCTTACATGGCCATGATCCAACTATCATCCTTTAGAGCCTCATCTAAATTCTAAGGTTCAATTTATGAAAGAAAAGCTATATAATTGCATGTATTTCTAAGAGATGATCTAGTTCTTACCCCTTGATTAGAATCACCAATTATCTCACCTTCTTTCACATAAGTCAACTCTCTAGCTCTTTCTATTTGAGTTGGCTCATGTAGTTCTTTTTCTTTTTGGAGCTTCTTAATCTTGTTTTCCTTGTTCTTGCTCCTTATGTGATGCTTGTTCTTAGTAAATCTTTATATCATCACTATTAAGAGATACCTTCCTCAAAGTTAAGTTAGCTTCATCAAATATAACATGTATTGACTCTTCAACAACCAAGGTTCTCTTATTAAACACTCTATAAGTTTGAAATTTGTTGAATAGCCAAAAAAAATTCCTTTATCACTTTTTGCATCAAATTTACCAAGATTATCCTTTGCATTATTTAGCATAAAAAATTTACATCTAAAAGGATAAAAATAGCTAATGTTAGATTTTTTTTCCTTTAAAAAGTTCATATGGAATTTTCTTTAGGACTGGCCTAACCATAGCTCTATTTATAACGTAGAAAGAAGTGTTAATGGCTTTCGCCCAAATACCTTAGTAAGTTATCTTCATAAAGCATGGTTCTAGCCATTTCTTCCAAGGTTCTATTTTTCCTTTCAATAACTCTATTTTGTTAAGGAGTTCTAAGAGCTGAGAAATTATGGCTAATGCTATTTTCATTACAAAATTTATCAAAACCAAGATTTTCAAATTCTTTTCCATGATCACTTCTTACACTGAAAATAGAATAACCTTTATCATTTTGGATTTTTGTAAAAAGTAATGAATTTTTCTAAGGCTTTATCTTTAGAGCTTAAAAAGAGAACCTAAGTAAACCTAAAGTAATCATCTATAATAACAAATCCATATTGTTTACCTCCTAAGTTTAATGTCCTAGTAGGACCAAAGAGATTAATATGAATAAATTGTAATACTCTAGTAGTTGAAACAATATTAATTGGTTTGAATAAAGCTCTCCTATGTTTCCCTCAAACACATGTATCACATATTCTATCATTATCAAATCTCATTTTTGGCAATCAAATAAGAAGGTCTTTTCTAGATAATTTGGAAATTACATTCATACTAGCATGTCTTAATCTCTATGCCACAACCAAGGCAAGTCATCATTATTAGTAACAAAGAAAATATTTTGAGAAGACAAGTCATCTAGATGCACAACATAGACATTTCCTTCTCTATGTCCTATAAAAACAATTTTATTTGACTTAACATCAACAACTTAACAATTCATTGACTAAAAAATAACTTTCATGCCTCTATCACATAATTGACTAATACAAGGAGATTATGTTTGAGACCTTTGACAAATAGAACATTTTCAATGTTGGATGAAGAATTGTTACCTATGGTTCTAATACCTTTAATTTGTCCTTTTGAGTTATCACCAAAAGTAATACTTCCTTTATCGTTAGGCCTTTGTTCCATAAATTGTTTTTGTCACCGATCATATGTCTTGAACATCCACTATCAAGGTACCAAGAATTCTCCCTTGTTGAATTTGCCTTAGAGCAATGCTCTTCCACCTACAACCATAAAGTCATGTTTTCTTTTTACGTACCCAAATTTTCTTGGGTTCTCGAGTATTAGTGTTCACAATTATTGTGCCTTTTTGAATCCATTTTATTTTGGTAGCCTCATCTTTAGATATGCTAACACCCTTAGGGACCCATACCCTCTTAATGAGCTTGCCTCTATAAGTAATAGTCTTTAAAGAACAAGTGTGAAATGTTTGACCAAGTTTATGGCCATGAGTACATATCGTAGATGCATCAAATGATTTATTTTGTGTCACAAAGAAATTCTTAAAGTGGGTTTCTTTTTCAATTCTATTATAGCCCAAATAATCTTTATCAAAGAATACTCTTTATGTTTCTAGCATATTACTCAATTTTTATTATGCCATATAAAACCTTATGAATGAGTTAAGCAAGTTTGTGTTTTTCTTGGTTAAATTATCAATATTAACTTGTAACTCATCTACTTTCTTCTTAATATCATTATTTGTCATGCTTAATGTTTCATTTTCTTCCTTAAGTTTAGAAATCATTTTCTTATATTTTAAATTCATGGTTTCGAATTCTAATACTAACTTATCAAATGCATCTTGTAATTCATCAAATAAGTAAGGATTAGCATTAGAAGATACCTTAGGCTCATCATGAGCCATCCATGAGACATAGGTTGGCTACTTCCTCATTATCATTATCAAATGTGTCACTATCACTCCATATGGCCACCATAGCCTTCTTCTTTTGCTTCTTCGAGTTTGGCTTCTTCCACATTGGACATTTAAATTTAATGTGTCCTAATTTCATGCACTCATAGCAAATGATTTATTCTTTCTCTTTCTTGCTTGAATTTCCCTTCATCATTTCTCTTCTATGAGGTTTTCTCGCTTTGTTCATTCTCATGAACTTATTGAATCTTTTTGCAAACATGGCCATTTCTTCATCTTCCTCAACCTTCTCCTCCTCCTTATTATCATCACTAGGAGTGGTTGTTTTGAAGGCAACACTTGCCTTTTTTAGTGGCTCTTGACTGTGTTTGATCTTCATCTCATAGGTTAGAAAAGAACCTATAAGTTCATCCAAGGAAAGTGTCTTGGGATCTTTAGGTTCCTCAATTGCTGTCACTTTTGCTTCCTAAGACTTGGGAAGACTATTGAATAGCTTCTTCACCATCTCTTTATTTGGATAGGTTTTTCCAAGTGCCTTCAACCCATTGATAATATGCGTGAACCTATCTGACATTTCTTTGATAATCTCATATGCCTTCATCTTGAATAATTTATAGTCAAGTGTAAGCATACTTATTTTGGATTCTTTAACTTGATTTGTTCCTTCATGTGTAGTTTCTAACTTGTCCTAGACTTGCTTGCATTGTCACATAGTGAGACTCTATTGTATTTACTTAGACCAATAGCATAAAACAGTGTATGCATGACCTTGGAATTTAATTGTGCCATTTTGGTAACCTGTTTACCCCATTCATCTTCTTTCTTTGGCATAATACAGTCTTCAACTCTCTTCTTAGGGATAAGCAATCCATTGATAATGATCTTCCATACTTTATAGTCATTAGCTTGGATAAAGAGCCTTATCCTTGTCTTCCAATATGAGTAGTTCTCACCATTAAAGAGTGAAGGTCTCATGATGGAATAGCCTTTAAGTCCCATAGCATTTGCATTTGTCTCAAATGCCATGAGACAAACTTCATCTTGGCTTTTTAACTCTTGTAAGCTTCTTGAAGCTTTAAGCATTATGTTTGTATTTTCCATTTTTTGCGCTATCAAGGATCTTTTCTTAAGGATGTGAAACCTATAATCGAGACCAAAGCTGTGATGCCAATTGCTAGCTCAAGGAAAAAATTAAACCAAGAAGGGGTGAATTAGTTCTACAAGAACTTAAGAATTTTGAAATAAATTAAAAATAAAAAGAAGTTAAGGATAAGAAAAACAAACAATCAATATATAAAGGTTCGGTTCTTGAACTCGGCACCTATGTCCTTTTTTTTGGTACTTTCTCACCAAGGTGATTCCCATAATTCACTAATGAAATTGTTTACCTTTAAGGTTAAGGTATAACCTTACACCTCTATCTTTTAAGGCTTAGATAGAACCTTTCAATCTCTTTGAGAATTCTACCCCAAATTCTCAAGTGTCTTCACTCACTTTCACATAACCTTTTTTATGATATGAATGAAGTATTTGCAAACAAATTGAACCTCTAGTAGGTGGATGTTTACTGGAATTTAAGTACAAAGTGAGTGAGATACAAATAAACTTAAAAGAGTATAAATTTGATACAAGAAAAAATGAAGAATTTAAAGACTTTGAGCTTTTGTTGTTTAATACTTGATCGATCTTTGTATCTTTTACTTTTTCAGCTGTTGGGAACCTCTATTTATAGCTTGAAATTGATTTATAGATGTTGGGCATTAAATGAGGTAGTTGGAGAGCAGTTGTAGCCTCCATAAATGCTTGTTTTCGTTCAGACCCATGCTATTGTATAGATACACTACCAATGGTATCAATACAAGAATTAAAAAAGTGACTGTTATAGCCTGTTGTATCGATATAGAAGGCTGAGTATCAATACCTGCCAAGTTATATCGATACAGACTCACTTGTATCGATACTTTTGAGGGTTTCAGCCAAACCTTGTCTACTGCCAAGCAATGTTTTGATATGTATAGGGTGAGTATCAATACTCAATGCAATGTATCAATACAAGCTAATAAGTATTGATACAATTAAGGGTTTTATAGCTTGAAATTGATTTATAGATGTTGGGCATTAAATGAGGTAGTTGGAGAGCAGTTGTAGCCTCCATAAATG
>JBBYHL010000014.1:2395269-2428159 GCA_038381835.1 Adansonia madagascariensis | reverse complement strand
TAAATATTTTTTAATTTTTATTAGTTTTTAACTAGTTTTTCAAAATTTAATATAAAATATTTTTTATTATTTTTATACTAATTCAGCATTTAATATATTCGAGATTTATTATATATTATAATATAGTATATATATCATATGCATTGTATATTATTATATAATATATATTATATATATATATATGGGGGATACATTTCTATATTATATATAATAAATAATAATATATAATTTAATATAACATATTTTTATATTTTATTATATATAATATATGTTATATAATATATTATTATGTTATATTTATATTATTATATATTGTATTACATATGTGTTATATAATGTTTGTTATATATAATATGTACAATGCATATTATTTTTATTTTTTAAAAAATAATTTTGATTTAATATTAAATATTTTTTAATTTTCATTATTTTTATATTAATCTAATATTTAATATAATTCAAAATTATTTTATAATTTAAGATTTAATATAATTTTTTTAATATATATATATAATTTATATGTAATATATATAATTATGTATGTTATATATAATATGTGGGGTGGTCAGCTCCCTTACGAATGGAACTGACCCCCAAAATATATAGTATTATAATATATTATTATAATATATGTTATATTGTATATAACATATATTATATATTATAGATAATATTATAGATAATATATATTAATTTAATATTTAATATAAAATATTTTTATATTAAATTATTTTTAAATAATAAATAAAAATTTAATATAAAATATATTTTTATTTTTTTATTATTTTTAAATAATAACTTAAAATTTAATAAAAAATATTTTTAATATTTTATTATTTATAAATATTAATTTTAATATATATAAATTATATAAATATTAGAGAACCGACTCTCTTGTTAAAACAGCAAAGCAGTAGACAAGTTAGAGAAAAGAATAAAATTAATAATAAAATAATAATTATAATTTTATTATTAATAATTTTAATAATAATAATTTATTTATTTAAAATTATATTTTTAAATTTAATTCTTTTATAATAATTATCACTCCATTTCATTTCTAAAATTCTACTTTGCTAAAAAACAAGCAAAACTTACATTAACTCACATGTGGCACCTATAGCCTTCAGCCCTTCACTGCCTGTTCTCTGCTACTTCTTCTCTTTCTCTTCTGAATTCCCATTTTTTCTTTGTATTTTTTTTTCCACTCGGCTTCTGAAACTGAGTGCCCTTCTCTCCAGTTCATGTGATCGGTAAGTTTATATTTATTTACAATGGTTTTCTTTGTACTTCACTTTTCTTTTGCTTTTTATTGGTTTTTCTTTCTGGGTTTTGGGTTTTATTCTGTTTGGAATTCTGGGTTATTGTGTTTGGTGGTTGGAATCTGCGGATAAATTTTTTTTCAGTCTGTATTGTTTCAATTTATTTACTTTCTACAGTTATTGCTTTTGAATTTCATTACTTTTCCTTATTAAATTGATTAATCATGGTAAGTGTCTTTTTGAAAATTCACCTTTTTCTTTCTAAATGGGAATTGTATAGTTCTATTGAGGTATAACCCAAAAACAAAAGAAAAAAAAAATTTGAGGAACTTTAATTTTGATTGAAAATTTTTACTTTTGCAGATTAAATTATTTTAAAATTGATTTGTTTTATTAATTTTTATGTTGATGATTTAGTTTGATCATTTGATCTTTGGTTGCTTTTAGAATTTAAGTACAAAATCTAATATGATGCTGATTGTTTGGACTAATTTTTGATTATTCTGTTCTTCAATTTCCTGTTTTTATGTATAATTTTTAGGATAAAAAGATGGGAGCAGAGTCTTGGTTTCGTAGTCTTTGGAAAATTCCACGGAGGCATGAAGGAGGATCTGAGAAGGTTGAAATTGGGGTATTAGCGTTTGAAGTTGCGAGCTTGATGTCTAAGCTTGTGCATCTATGGCAGTGTCTGAGTGATAAGCAGGTCATTAGGTTGAGAGAGGAGATCACAACTTCTGTGGGCATTAAGAAGCTAGTATCCGAAGATGAAGATTACATCGGACGTTTGATATGTGCAGAAATGATTGAAAATATTGCACATCTGGCAACATCTGTGGCTAGGCTTGCAAAGAAATGTAGTGATCTGCATTTGAAGAGTTTTGAACTTGCCTTCTCTGAGTTGATCCATATTGGTGCTGATCCTTATGGTTGGATATTTTCGATAAAGAAAATGGACAAGAAAGTAAAGAAGATGGAACATTTCATTTCAGTGAATACAACTTTGTATCAAGAGATGGAAATGCTTGCCGACCTTGAGCAGACTTTAAGAAGGATGAAAAGTGGAGATACGGAGCAAGAGAATTTGCTTGACTTTCAGAAGAAGGTTATGTATAAGCAGCACGAAGTAAAAAGTCTTCAAGAGATGTCTCTTTGGAAGAGGACTTATGATTATACAATTTGCCTTTTGGCAAGGTCAATATTCACAATTTTTGGCAGGATCAAGAATGTCTTTGGAATTGAACAAAATGTAGATGAAAGAGATTTGAGGGTGATGGATTCAGATTTTATGTATCGCAGCCAATCGGTTTCTGCGTTAATGCAATCTTCAGTTCATCCAACCGAGAATACCAGTCTTAACAGATTTTCTTCAGGCCCCCTTGGAATATTTAGCACTAAATCAGGCCCAATTCCAAAATCACATAAAACAAATTATTTCCATTCTGGGCCTCTTGGTGGCTCGACCACAAAATCAGGTTTTATTGCTGGAAAGAATGGGAACTTCAACTTCTATTCAGGCCCTCTAGAGAGGTCTACAGCAAAGTCAGGACCACTTCTTGGAATGGATAAAATCAGCAAGAAGATTTGGCAGTCGAACAATCATCCAGCTGCTGCTAACGGAAAGAAATTACATTTGAAAAGCAACAGATTGACTCAAGCCAGACCTTTTAAAGGATGCATGATAGCTGCTGATAGGGCTCCCAGCAGAAATGGTTATACAAGTTCAAATGGCATTCATTCAGAAATTCGTAATGGAACCAAAGATGGAAATCTTAACCTTCCTGAAGGAAATGCTGTTCAAACTAGTTCATCAGCATTGAGATCTCAATGCAGGTTGTTGAATGCTCCACCCGAAACCCTTGGTGCGTCTGCTTTATCACTACACTATGCAAATGTTATCATTGTAATTGAGAAGCTAGCAGCGTCTCCTCACTTGATTGGTCATGATGCTAGAGATGATTTGTACAACATGTTACCTGCAAGTGTGAGAGCGGCATTGAGGGTAAGGCTAAAACCATACGGAAAGAGCTTAGCTTCATCAGTTTATGATACAGAGCTTGCGGGAGAATGGACTGAGGCAATGTCTTCCATATTAGAGTGGTTGGCGCCACTGGCTCATAACATGATTAGATGGCAATCTGAGCGGAGCTTTGAACAGCAGAGTTTTGTTTTCAGGACTAATGTGCTTCTGGTTCAGACTCTCTACTTTGCTAATCGAGAAAAGACAGAAGCAGCAATCACCGAGATCCTTGTTGGTCTGAATTATGTTTGGAGACTCAGTAGAGAACTCAGTGCAAAGGCTCTGCGGGAATGTGCAAGCGATAGAATCTTTGGTGAATGTTTGGATCTAGAGAAATAAAGTTATTTGACTTCCATAGGTATCTCCACAGATGAATGACATCAGGTTGAATGTTGGCAAGATTCCATTTCCGGCCTGCAATGGGGGCGTCTCTATTCTATTTGCCGCCATTGATTGAATATGAAAGAATGATCCAGCCTACCATGAAAAACAGCATAAAGCATTCTTTGTGAGTCCGAGGTGTAGCTTGAGGTTTAAAATCATTTATTTTATATTTATTGGGGGAAGTGCTGATGATCTTTTCGCTAGGTTTGAAGATTGTTTCTATATTATCTTCCACATAATACCCTTTTTTAGTTAACCCGTCATCCATGTAATGTGTATATCGTTTAGCAATGCCCTTTTAATTTGGTTGTATATTTACCGTATAGGATTATTCATAGATTTATATGTCGCGGTGCCTCTTGGTTGGGTGTGTCCTTATCTAGCTGCCGTTGTTTGATGTGACAATTTGAGTTTTGCACTCCTTTATAATTGAAGCGAATGTAAATCAGGTTGCATGGTGGCCAGAATCCGAGGTTGAACATCATCTTTCTTACTGGTGGGCTATCATCATCACAGCCAGCTGTGAAATTGCAAGTGAGGTTGCTTGAATTGTTTTGTTGAATAATCTAGCATAGTATGGTTTGCTGAATGTAATGTTTGGTGAAGAGTTTTTAGCCGGATTTTGTCCAGGCGGGCCTAAATTATGAGAGATTGGGGTAAATCTTGTGGCCATTTAGAAATTTCAATCAATGGACCGAAACTTACGCGATAAACATCAGGTTTCGGTATCGTGAGTAGTGTAATTGTGTTGCTTAAGGTAGAAAAAATACTTCGAGAAGATTGGTTTTAGATTTTTTGAGCCGTGAGGAGCTCTGGTTGATGTTAATCAACCTCTCAAGTTGTCTATCATTTTTTGCCATTAGCAAGCTTTTACTTATTGCCCCTTTATTTCATCCATGTACATTGTTTTTACTAGATACCATTTGATCATAGTTTTTTAGTTTTCTATTACTTATCATCATCATTCATGTGTATGATTTTCGTGATTTAAGTAAGATTATAGCATCCTCTTTAGTTTTTTTGTCCCACTTGAATATGAAAACTATTAATGTATCCGTATTTATTCTATTAAGAATGAGCAACGGTCTTGGACAAGAAAATCAGACTATAAGAAAGAAATTTGAATGGATGCTAGATTGACTATAAGTAAGAAAGTTGGATGGATGAAATATTGAATTAATTGATTCAAACTATAAATTTAACGGTACGATACTGCAAGAGTTATATATATTTTTAAAAAAGATATATATGAGCAAGTTTATTAATTATTTTAAATTAAAATTATTTGAAAAAAACTCAACGAATGAAAATTAAAAGAATGACTTAATAATATATATTTTAGTTTTTTCCTTTTATATTTTTTAAAATTTTGATAGTAAACAAGTCATGGCGTCGGTGAAAGTTTACTTTCACATCAGTTTTTAAATCACAAAGTTGATTTTACGGTGTTTTTGCATTCAGAAGCCGAACCATTTCTAGAGAAATGATCAAATGTTCTATACCCAGTTCTTTTAAATTACATAATTTCCATTTTGAATGAATAATATATTTTGTAGTATTTTATTTGACATAAATAAAATTTTATGATGTTATCATCTTTTGACTTATTAAATTATTTAAAATAAATTATAGTGAGAATGATGGTTTTCTTTTTGAAAATTTAAAATTTGTTTTTATATTATATTTAATCTGATAAAATTAAATACAACAATTATTTACTTTGTTTATAAATAAACATAAAATAATTTATTAATTATTTTTAATTAGACATTTTATCTTTTCATAATATTTATTCACAACAATATTAAACACTCAAAAATTTTAAACTACAATTCTTCATAGTAATTTATCATAGGGATTTGTACTTGATGTTTTGCCGCTGTATAAATACATACATTATCAGTGAATTATACTATGACACTGTTAATGAAAAAATAATTTAACAATTCTTAAAAATAAATACAATAGCTATATGAAACTATCTTTTCTAACAGTTGGCATAATATAGTTCATTGTTAATGTAAAATGTAAATCTTTTATCAAATCATAATAACAATGCTAAACTAGCTAGTTTATATATTCCTTAAAGAGGATGCGAATCTTAAATCTTAGTTTATATATTAGCAACAAGAAAGCATGCTCATTCATCTGCCCTTTGAAACCTTTGGAATCACTGATACCAGTGAGTTAAGTCCCTCTGGCTATTGATCGGTTGAGGCAGGTTGCTCAAGACGGAAATACCAATTAAATGTGCAAATGTATTCAGGAAGAAGTAGATGTTCGGAGGTGCATTGATGATGATGAGGTTGATCAGCTTATTGATCAGACTCCACTGCACATAACTGCAATGACAGGCCGTGTTGATTTCGCAATGGCTCTGTGTACTTGAAGCCATCATTGGAGAGGAAGCTGAACCAAGAGTTATATAGCCCCATGCATCTTGTCGTGCTAAATAGGCAAACTGAATTGGTGCTTGCTCTCCAAGCAGTTGATAAAGATCTTGTTCGTGTCAAAGGGAGGGACGGGTACACTGCTTTACATTATGCTATTGAAAAAGGGAACCTTGAACGTTTGGCTCATTTTTTCAGAGATTATCCTGAATGTCTGGACGATGTGACAATTCGGAACGAGACTGCTCTTCATGTTGCAGCCCAAAATGATAGATTGAATGTTCTAAAAATCTTTACGTGTTATCTTAGGAGGATCTGTTGATGCAAAAATTGTCGAGAGGTAGATTAGCTTGCACAATCAGGGCATGTGCAAGACAAAAGAGGTTAGAGAGCATCGGAGTTTGTAATTCGGGGTGCACTTCGATGCTTAAGTCAGTAAAAGTCAAAAGGAAGGAGATATGCAGAGGAAGCTTATGTCTATGTCTTACCTTCAAGTAACCTATTGTGCCTTTATATAGGAGTTGTTGAGTGTTCTTTATTATCTGAGTTTCTATAAAGATAAAGTTTACTAGGAAATGAACTTTCTTAGCTGAAGATTAAGCATATCTAAGATACTACCATAAGCTAGTCATTATCTTTAGATACAGTCCCTTCTATTGGATAGGTATAACAATTGCTTCCCAGGGATATGGATGGTTATAAAGTGACCATACACAACCCTAAGGATTATTGGCCTGATATCTATGGAGTATTTACATAGACAGTTACATTGAAGCTAAGCCATCTTTTTTGTTCTATAGAGGCTCTTACCTTATACAAGACACATAAGCGGTGTAATGACTTAAATACCTTTAAGGTCCTTTATAGGTATAATAGTTGCCCCAAGTTTGAGTTTAGTTATAAAGTGACAATACTCAAGCCTAGCCAAGTGCCGTTGTTTTGTATGGTAGTCTATTTCGACTATAACATGTTTGGTCGACTGATGGTTTGTTGAATGAGCATGTGTATGTGATAACGTAGTATTATCTGTTTATATTCTTAGTAGATTGATTGGACCACAAGGGTCGAATAAGCATGCATTCGTGATAACTTTATCTTTTGTGTGCCGAGCTAGGTGAGTGGACCTTGTGGTCGTTTGATTATTATCATTACCAATTGTCATCCATTTTTTGCTTCACTTGGTGGGCGCCCGTATGTAGTAACTTGGTATTATCCATTTATATGCCAAGTTGTAAGTGGACTAGTAGGTCAAGTAGGCATGTTTATATGCTAACTTAGGGTTATTCGTTTATATGCCAATTTTTTAAGTAGATCGCGATGGTCGAGTAGCCATGTTTACATGATAACTTGATGTTACTCATTTATATGCCAAGTTAACTGATTTCTAGTTGCTTGATTTCAAGTCAATTGATGCATGGTCGACTAATTTTCATTGACTAATTTTGGGTCAATTGATGTCTGCTTGATTGATTTATAGTGGACTATGTTAGGTTAACTGAAATCTAGTTGACTGATTTTTGGTAGATTATGTCATGTTGACAGATGTATAGTCGACGAATTTTTAGTTGACTAATGTCAGGTCGCCTGATTCAGGTCGACTAGTTTTTGGTCTATTGATTTTGGTTGCCTGATATTAGGTCGACTAATTTTTGGTTGACTGATGTATTATTTTCTAATCGCCTAATTTCAGGTTGACTGATGTCTGATTTCTAGTAGACTATGTCAAGTTCACTGATATTTGGTCCGCTTATTTTTGGAAGGCTAGTTATGTTGACTGACTTATGGTGGTTGAGTTTTTTGTTGACTAATATCAGGTCGCTTGATGTCAGATCGACTAGTTTCTGATCAATTAATTTCTAGTCGCCTAATGTCAGGTCGACTGATATATTGTTTTTTGGTCACCTAATTTCAGGTTGACTAATGTCTGATTTCTGGTAGACTATGCCAAGTTCATTGATATTTGGTCGACTGATTTTTGGTAGACTATGTCATGATGATTGATGTATGATCGATGAATTTTTGGTTAACTAATGTCTGATGTTAGGTAAACTGATTTTTGGTTGATTGATTTCTAGTCGCTTAATGTCAGGTCGACTAATGTTTGGTCAACAGATTTCTAGTCAACTAATGTTAGGTTGACTGATGTATGGTTGATAAACGCTTGATGTTTGGTTGACTAATGTATTGTCAACTTGTTTCTGGTTGATTGATTTATTGCTACATGATGTTAGGTTAACTAAATTCTGGTTGACTTATGTATTATTTTCTGGTTGCCTAATTTCAAGTCGATTCATGTTTGATTTCTGGTAGACTATATCAGGTTCATTGGTATCTGGTTGACTTATTTTTGGTAGACTATGTTATCTTGACTGATGTATGGTAGATGAATTTTTTGTTGACTAATGTCAGGTTACCTGATTTTAGGTTGACTGGTTTCTAGTCGATTGATTTCTGGTCGCCTGATTTCAGGTCAACTAATGCATTATTTTCTAGTTGCCTAATTCAGGTCAATTGATGTCTGATTTCTGGTAGACTATGCTAGGTTCACTGATACATGGTCAACTGATTTCTGGTGAACTATGTCATGTTGACTGATGTATGGTTGATGAATTTTTGATTGACTACTGCCAAGTTAACTGATTTCTGGTTGATTTATTTCTGGTCACCTAATGTTAGGTTGATTGAATTTTGGTCAACTAATGTATTGTTTATGGGTCGCCTAATTTCAAGTCAACTAATTTTTGATTTTTGGTAGACTATGTCAGGTTGATTGATATTTAGTTAACTGATTTCTGGTAGACAATGTCATGTTGACTGATGTATGGTTGATGAATTTTTTGTTGGCTAATGTCACGTCAAATGATTTATGGTTGATTGATTTATGGTCGCCTAATATAAGTCAACTAATATATAGTCAACATATTTATACTTGCCTGATGTCAGGTCGACTGATGTCTAGTCGATTAATGTATGGTTTTTTGTTTGCCTGATGTCAGATTGACTAATATCTGGTAGACTATGTCATGTTGACTGATGTATAGTTGATGAATTCTTGGTGGACTAATGTCAGGTTGACTAATGTCTAGTCGATAGAGACTGATATTTAGTCGACTGATTTTTGGTAGACGATGTCAGGTTCTCTGATGTTTGGTTGACTAATGTTTGGCAGATTATGTCATGTTCATTTATGTCTGGTCAACTAATTTTTGGTAGACTATGCTAGGTTCATTGATGTTGGTCAATTGATTTTTGGTAGACTTTGTCATGTTCATTGATGTCTAATTGACTTATTTATGGTAGAAGCCAGGTTCATTGATTTACGATCAACTAATTTCTGGTAGACTATGTCAGGTTAACGGATGCATGGTTGACAAACGTTTTGTTAGTTGATGTCTTATTGAATAATGTCAGGTCAATTTATGTCTTTTTTACTTGTTCCACTAATATTTCAAGAATATTCTCTTTCTTCTTCTTCTTTTGCATCGATTGTTTTAACCTAAAAAAGCATAGCTTATTCCTTTAACTAGTTTGCGGCTTTACAAACTCCACCAAATTTTTTCATTTTTTGATTGTTTTTATTGAATCAAAGGCCAAGATTTGTATGCTTGGAGGTTTATACACAAAGCCTGTATAAAATTTTCGAGTGAAACAATATGCAAAGAGATAAATCGTAGCAATAAAGGTTGGTGTCCAACCCAAAAAAAATCATGACTACTATGTAAAAAAAAAGGTAATAATGGATACATTTAGAGAAATAACAAGTTTGAAGCAACCATAAAAAAATTGCTGGGAATAGAAAACATACTCATTTTCGGGTACAAAAATTTTGAAACCCTAACGAGATTTTGGTTAAGAGCATATGGCTCATCGTTCCCATAGATGACGCCAATTCTTAATGCAAAAATTATTGAGAGGTTGACTAGCCTGTGCAACCAAGGCATTTACAAGACAAAAAAGGTTAGAGAGCATTACTCCGAGGTGCACTCTAATGCTTAAGTCAATAAAGGTTGGAAGAAAAGAGATAAGCAAAGTAGGGTTATGTTTATGACTTATCTTTAAGTAGGCTATTGTACCATTATACAAGAGTTACCAAGTGTTCTTTATTATTTGAGTCTCTATGAAGATAGAGTTTACTAAGAAATGAACTTCTTTAACTGAAGATCAAGCATATCTAAGATACTATCATAAGATAGTCATTATCCTTAGGTGCAGTACCTCTTATCAGATAAGTACGATAGGACCTATCTTTACTGCAAAGTTTCAAAGGAATACCTCCTTAACTAAGGAACATTGTGGTTGCTTCTAATACACAACCACAGGTATGTATATATATATATATATATATGCATATTTCATTTGCGTAAGAATATCGTATTTATTTTGGATTATAATTGCATTTTACACGTTACTTGTGATTATCATTTGTGCTTCTGTTATGAAGATGATCAAGGTATTATTAGAATGTAAGGTCAGAAAGAAGGAGATTAACAAGGGAGGTTTAACGGCTTTGGAACTACAGGAGATGCATAGTATAGGAACTCCTGATATAGAGATCTGTTTGAACATTATATGTAACGGTAGAGGCCGTCGGCTAGCTATGATAAGTCCCAAAAAAGTAGTATATTTTTGTCTTCACAGGAATCATAGAGATGAACCTTTACACTAGAGGTTAAGATATAAGATCACAAATTATGAGCATAGACTAATGATTATGACTGGTAGAATCTTGAACATGTCTGCTGACAAGATCAATGCAATGTTAATAGTGTTAAACTTTAATTCTGATAGCCACTTACCAAACTAATCTCAGCCCACCTGGTGGTGTTCGGTAAGGTTTTTACTTAACAAACACCACTGGTAGCGAAACATATATGGGGCAATCAATCATGAGTTCCTACTTCTTTACCAAATTCTATAATTCAAACTTGGAAGTGTTGTTTCTATAATTCAAACACAATAAAAGCAACACTAATCAACGTCTGTTCATACAGTCTGCCTCCTCCAAGTTTTTTTTGCTAGCAATTGTGTGGTGCTGCTCTTTGAAATTCTTCTGTCATTATTAATAGAGTCCCTTTCGCTTGCTAGGTTGGTGATAGAACCACATGATAAGTCTAGGTCGTTTTAGAGGAAGGAAGATTTGTATATAAAATTGAAATTTTGACAACCTTGATCAGTGTTGCTTTTATTATGTTGATGGAAATTGTAAGAAGGTTATTTTAGCGTGTACATTGACTCTAGTGAGATAAAAAACAGTGATGAAAGTGAGACTAATTACTATAACAAGTAGATTAGATAATAAAGCAATGAGATTCAAATAAGTGGTAGGACATGTGTTTAGATTTAAGCGGTAAGATGAATTATGGTAAAAAAGAAAAATGACTATTAAAGACATTATATTAAGATATGAATATAATGAAATTTATAATATATTTTAAAAGTTAACAAATAATTAATAATTACTAAAATTAAAATAAATAATATATTTACATATTTAAAATAAAAAATAAAATTAACAATTAATTAAATATATAAATTATTTATTTAATATAATAATTATATAAATTATGTAAATAAATAAAAAAAATTACTAAGACTACAAGTGACAAAAAGATAAAAAAGGAAAAAGAAATAATCATGGTTGTTTTGACAAAAAAAAAAAAAAAAAAAACAGCACCAGTAAATGTGAGTTTTTTTTACTGGACCCTTAAAAGATCCAGTGAAAAAAGAGCCCAGTGCGAGGGAAACCTCACGTCGAACTGTTGGCTGTTTTCCAAACAGCTCAAAAACTGTCCACCAATATTGGGAAAGCGCTTAACTGTCCCGCACTGGGGCTACGATTGGTTCTAAATGGAACCTTAATAAGTTACCGCTTTTGAATTCTTTTAAAACATTTTTTATATGCTGTTAAATCTTTATGAACTTCAAAATAAAACACTAATTGTTATTTGAAAAAGAAACATGAGATTGCGAAAACAATTCAAGGGCTTCTACTCCTTTTCTATCCCCGACGTCTCTGCCCAAATTGCTCCCTTCCCGCCATTGTTTATTAAAAAGACATTGATTTTTTTCGGTTCTTCTAATTTGATCACTCAACCGTTGCTTTGATCCTTTCTCTTGAAACAATCCCCTTAACTAAGGAGTCGCCGTTGCTTTTGAATTGCCTTTGATTCTCCTTAAATTCTTAACTTTTGAATTTAATCAGAGCTTCAAATTTTCTCCCTTTCTTTTTTATCTTTCCAAATTGTTAGGTTTCCACTCAGGTTAATGACTTACCTGTTTGATTCTTCTTTATCATTTCTCTGTTCTTCCGATAAATGACATAGTCTCCTCTGTGATATATGCAATTTGATTTTTGCTCTAATTATAGTGAAGTTTAATAGTTTAGATTTGACATTAGTAAAATTAGCAGCGCCTTTTCCATCGAAAATAGACTTGGTAAGTGGGAATTGCGTCAAAACTGAACATTAATTAATTAGTTAAACAATTAACTACTATTTAATACTTTTTCGAGCTAATGGCATTACAGACATGAAATCAACTGCAAACTGTTATATATGGAATTTAAAATTAGTTTAGGATCTGTTTGCATTTACTATAAAATCCTTTTTTCTAGATATTATAAGAATGAGGTATTGTGCAGAATTTTAAACTATGTTTGCTTGTATTAATATGTTCTTCGCTTTCATGTATTCTTTGCATGCTATACTGTGAAGGTAAGATGAAGCTTTGCAATAATGTTTCGCAGATTTTCAAAATTAAGGACATTATACTATCACTAGAGTGGGAAAAGTTCAATGATGTTCACTTTACATATGAGTTGATGGACAGTGATTTGCATCAAATAATACGGTCTGGCCAAGCTCTCACCAATCATAGTTTTCAGGTTCGTGATTTTCCTCGTGTCATTCTAGTTTATCTTGGTTCATGTGATATGTCATGTTTAATTGTAATATATATGCCATATCATTGTCTAGTACTAGTGCCACTTTAATATATGAGCTTATATCGGATTATCTGAGTGTTTGAAAACAAACATATAGTTTCATACTAGTTGAAATCGAGCTATAGTTTCATAATTGTTGAAGCTATATTGCGGATTTTGCTGTATTTCCTTTATCAACTGTTACGGGGCCTGAAGTACATGCACTCGGCAAACATTTTGCATCGAGACCTAAAGCCTGGCAACTCGCTTCTTAATGCAAACTGTGATATGAAAATTTGGTTTTACAAGACTTGAAGACTTCCTAATTCCTTTTAAATGGTTCACACGTGACGAGTACACAAGTATTGTATTTGTACATAACCATCAAGAGTAAACAATAATTAGATTGTGTATACAATAGATAAAGAGGTAGTGTTATTCAATCATTTTATTTATGGAGGAATTTTGGTTTTACTAATATTAAGTGATTTAGCTTATTCTATAATCTTTTGCCTTAGAGTTGCAAAACAGAAATAGTATATGATGTTGAAGATGACAAGGAAGGAAATGATGCATGTCAGCAGCCATCTTTGTTGCATCCAATGTTTATCATTAATATTTGATTTGAGTGCTATATTACACTAGCGTAGTGGGCTATGGGAGAAATGAAATGCAAAGAATCAGGCCATTTATGTATAAAATTAAGATGAATCATTTCTTTGGCTTATTCCTTTATTTGATAAAATTGTGCCACCCTTAATTTTCTTGTTCTTGGTTTCAGAAAAACGAAATAATGCTTGCGATTAAATTATCCATTGGAGACTTATATGGTTGAGAAGTTATTTGAATAATTTTCCCTTTTTTTCTTTTTTTAATATTAGAAAACTGATGTTATTTATTCACCAACGGATACTTGTCCCAAGGACAGACAGGCATGATGTTGGTGATGCTAGAGAAGATGCTTCGTTTCAGTTGATGAGTAGCTTCAGCTGTTGGGGACTTCAAATTCACGTTTTCTCCCTCTCTTTTTATCTTTCCAATTTTCTAGGGTTCTACTCATGTCCATAAGTATGCAGTTGTATATTAAATGTAGGTTTTAGGATTTCACTGTAGATTTTCCAAAATCCTAGTAGGGAAGTGTATTTTTGATATAATAATCTAATTGTTTTATAAGTTTTTATGTACTTTTGCTATTTACTAGTTACAAGATTCATTGTTTTTTCTAAAAGAAAAATTATTAAGTAATACTGTATGAACCTTTTTTTGGGTGTGTTTTTGTATTTGCCTTGTATTGAGTTCATCAATTAATTTTCATGAAGGTGTTTAGTTGATGTAATTTTGGCATCTCCTTGCAGATATCTATCAGAACCGAGCATAATTGTAAATGATCTCTCTCTGTGACACTGACATGTAGACACTATTCAACTAATGCCCGAGGAATGTGAAGCCATAGAACGGGTAAGCCATCTTTTGCATGAAAGCCAACTTGGATGTGCGCCTTATTCCCTTTAATTATTGATTAGTTTATCATCTCCACTATTTCTTTTGCCTTGATCTTTGTAATGAGATTAGTGCAAATATATAAACATATGCATTTAAATCTTTATTTTAGGTAACTGTTTTAGATGATGGCTTGTCACAACATGGTTGAGAGGTGAATCCCCACCCACCAGACTTAAAAGAGTGAATCTCTTGTTTCTATATTTATTTTTTGTGTTTGGGGGCCAAGCCATCGAGGTGAATCCTTCTTTTGATTTAATTCTAAATAGTCATTACGAAATAATCATTTGATCAGGATTCGCAACTAATCTATTTTGACTAAGTAAGATTGGTCACCTATCAAAGTTCATATTTTGAAGGTTAGAAAATCCTGTAAAACAAATTTCGAGGTTGACATTAATACCAGAGATCACGTAAAAAGGTGTAGAAGTCTGTTATAATCACAAGGATTGATCCCTCTTATGATGCCTAAAACTTGATACTTTTTAATTACATATTAACTTAAATACCAATTTTTCTTTGGTTTCGATATTCGATATTTAATTATAATTCTTGCTTAAAAAAATTCCTAAACTAATTATATTATTCCATTCGAGGAAATTGGGTTTTTAAATAATTTTTGAATCAAAATACCTTTTAGACCCCACCAAAAGTCCAGAGGAACACGAAAGATTTTATTTTTATGAAATATGAAAAAATCTCGATTATAGTCATTTTTTAAGAGGGTATACCTTTTTTTAAAATAATCGATGAGGCGACTTCTATAAGCTAGAAGTGCACATATGGATTACATTAACTCGGGGATGTTGCCTCAAATTTTTTTTGAAAATTTTGGTTTTATTTAAAAACGATAAAAAAAAAAACTCATCCACCCTGTTTGAATGGGATGTACGAAACTAAACTTAGAAGACTCGGATTTGGTGGAATAGACCACAATGTCTCCTAAATTATACCTTCGACATGAAAGTACCATGATAACTTTAATGGATTTGGTTTTGAGATAGCATTTTTAAATATCCTCTAAGATAGACCTTCGATATAAAAGTATACTAATAAGCCTAAAAAATTCGATGAGGAAATGAAATGACTAGCCTATTCCCAAAGTGCACCTTGATGTGAAAGTATCCTAGTAACCTTAAAAAATTTGATTCTATGATAGTCTTCCCAAAATGCCTATAAGGTATACCTTTAATATAAAAGTATCTCGGTAACCCTAAAGACTTGATAATGATATAAAATGATTAACCTATCCCTAAAGAGCACCTTTGACGCAAAATATCTAGGTGACCTTAAAGAACTTAGTTCTCAAATAATATTACTAAAATGCCCTTAATATATACCTTTGATATGAAAGTATCCTGGTAACTCTAAAGGCTTGATAATGATATGTAAATGACTAACCTATCCTTAAAATGCTCCTTTAACGTGAAAGTATCTCGGTGACTCTAAAAGACTCAATTCTAAAATAATATTACCAAAATACCCCTAAAGTATACCTTCAACATAAAAGTATCTCGATAATGCTAAAGGCTTGATAATGATATGGAATGACAATCATACCCCCAAAGGGCAACCTACATGCACTAGGAGTGCATCCAAAATGTTCAAAATACCCTAGGTCGGTAACTTAATATGGGAAATGACCTAATTGGCCCTACAATGTAAGACTTTGTCAGATAGTTCCTAAGCTTTCTAAACTTTACAAATTAGTCCCTAAATAATTGAGAATACAAAAAAAAAAAAATTAAGCTCATCAAAAACATATAGAATATTTACCCAAGGCCACTAAGACTTTTCAATCACACACCAAAGGCCTAGAAACAATTTTTTTTTCAATTTTTCCATTAGGTCCCTATACTTTTTAAAATTATAGAAAAACCCCTAAAAGGTTAAAAATGTAAGAAAGGCACTTAATCACTTTTTAAAATGCATGAAAAATACTCCTAAGGAGATATGAAGCATTCGGCCAAGCATCAAAAGGCCTTGAAAAAATTTTCTTATATTGCATTTTGACCTTTACATTTTCTACAATTCCAAAATGACCCTAAACAACCAAATCAACACCAAAGCTCATAAGTATTCTTGAAAAATCAAAGGAAAAAAATGAGGAAGATCCCTCTTTAGGTTCGGCTGAAAGAAAAAAAAAAGAAGAAATTAATTTTCATGCTTAAAGCCACCCATGCATGGCTTAAAAGATGAAATCTAGTGATTCAATGAATATATGCACATGTCAAATGCAATCTTACTACAAAAACTCAGCACTTGCATGTCATAAACTCAACATTATCTTCTAGAAATTTTTTAATAAACAAAAATAAAATCTAGTACTTCATACATTAGCATGGCATGAAAATAAATATAATAAATAAAAACATATATATAACAAGACATCATATGAACATGTAGTAGCAACCACATTCACCACCAACAAATAAATCAACTCACAAGTATATAAAAGGATTAGTCACAATATAAATGGAAATGCATGCATGTAGCATTGTTTATGAGAAATCTACATGAAAATGACAAGAAAAAATATGAACAGATTTTCTCCACAAAGGCATTTTTACTTTCAAAATAAATAAAAATTTATTCATTTTTTAGGGAAATCTAAAGACTAGTAACTAAAAAAAAATTTTGCTTTCAATATGAACACAAATGTTCACCTAAGCAAAAATTACAATCATCAAGCTCACTAAATGGAAAACAAACATAAAGAAAATCGAAGTAAATGAATAAAATAAAATTAGTCAAAATGAAACTACCTTGAAAGCTTGAGAAAACTTTCAAAATGCTTAAAAACACTTAGAAAAACCAATTTTTTGCTAAAAGATTTTTTTCTTCCCCCCTTCGCCAAATGTCATACCCTCTCATTATTTGTAGCGGGGAGGATTCGGCAGTGGTTTGAAACCCCTTAGCTGAATTCTGTCCTTTTTTATTTTTTTTGTTATCATTACCCTTCATGATTACCATTCATGATGTTGGGAGGTGGTGTGATGATTACATTGGAAAAGCTTTAAAATAAATATTAATTTATTTATAAATATATATGAATGTTAATATACTAATATAAAAAAGTTAATGCATCAATATAAGAAAAATGTGGATATTCCATAGAAAGTGTGGTCCATGTGACAAATTAATCCACTAAATCTAATTATATATGCCTTGGACTAATTTCCTAAGCTTACCTAATCAAATTAATAAAATATGTCCAAAATTGGAAAAATTAGAAACAAAAATGTGATGAAAATTTTAATTAAATATAAATAAGGAAAAACAATATCTTATGTAAAAAAATAAAATTTACACTTCAAATTAATCAAATGAACTTGATTTACTAAGCTATGGATTTATTTTCCGCTTAAGTCATCAAGTTAGAGGAAAATGTTGGAAATTGAAAAATGTATGTATGCATGGAAATATTTAATTAAGGTCTTATACACATGTATATAAAAATAATCAAAGAAAGTACGAAAGAAATCCTTAATTGAAAATCAAATAAAACGATTCAAATGAAAAAAGGGCTGAGTTGCAGAGAATAATAATCAAATTAAAATTCAAATATAGAAGGATTCAATTAAAATTTTACACATGACAAAATTTCATTGAGAATTAAATCAAGTAAAATTATAATTGAGAATCCATAAAGAAAAATTGGATTATGACAAATAGCACGTAACAAGCTCCAGATAAAAATTAAATGAACAATTTGAGATGGGGGAACCAAGTTTTGAAAAAATGAAAGTATGTATTTTGAGAATGAATTAAAATTCCACCTGAAGTACACCAAAAATAAAAGTTTGATCATGTGCAGATCTCAATTTAAAATCCGTGAAGAAAATTGAATTAATAAAATTAATGTGTAAGAATCCAATTAGGAAAATTTGGATGGAAAATTCAAAGGAAAATTTTAAAGAAATCAAGCTTAAAAAATCAAGAGAGCTTTCTAAAATTTCATTTGTCCAAAAGTTAATTTCTATAAAAAAAGGATAGTGAAAAATTTCATGCATTAAGAATGAATAGAAATAAATAAATAAATAAGAAAATCCTAAATGTTAAATTTTAAAAAGAATTTTTGTGAATAAACTAGAAAATTTTATGGGCGAAAAAGAAGCTATAAAAAATTCCAAACTTGTAAAGAATTTACATGAAATATTCTTATGAAAGAAAAGTCCACATGTAAAAAAAAAATGAAAAACTCAAGCATGACTCTGGAGAAAATAATGAATTTCAAAATGTTTAATCTTAAAATAAAAATTGGAGAATCCCAAACTTTGAAGAAATTTTTTGAAGAATGCCTTATAGAAATGAGAATTCTGTGTTTATTTTTAAAAATAAATAGCACAAATTAAAAAATAACTGAGTTCAATGTATTTATCAAACATTTACTAGTAAATAAAATCAGAATTCAAAAAGCAGGACGAGTTTGTCGACAAATTTTTTGAGCAAGAAACTCGTGTTATTGTGAAAATTTTGAATTTAAATAATAAAATTGACAAATTGACACCTCTTGGTATAATATGCCAATATGAACTTTTTCTCAATCATTTTAGATTTTTCAAGCTGAGTATTGACATAAATACTAAACAGGTTATCGGTAAAAATATCTAACGGTCGACTTACAAAATTTGACGAAAAAATTTCAAAAATTTTATAAAAATGAAAATTTTAACATAATATCATGTCTAAAATTAAATTTCAAAATTCGACAAAAATAAATTCAAACATTAATTTTTTTTCACTCCAACATTCATTTTTTTTATCCAGGGTTTGTTCTCTACAAACCCTGAAACTACAATCTTTTTTATCTGGGATAGTCGCTTAGTTCTTGATCTCAAATGTTTCGGGCTATTGTAGAAAGGGCTAGACGAAATTAGTTATCTACATTGGTTAAATTATAGGTGTTGGGGTTGCTAACTTTCTCATAATTTCTTGTTTTGATCTTGTTTTATAATCTCTGCTTCATTCGCTATCTTTTACAGCTTGAAGCAATGGGCTTTGAGAGAGTAATTGTGTTAAAAGTGCTTTTTGCTTGCGACAAGAACGAGGACCTGGCAGCCGACTACCTTTTAGATCATATGAATGATTTTGAGGATTGATTTGGTAAAGAAAATGGTTAAGGGAAGCTTAATTTTTATTTCTTTATTTATTTTGGGGTGTCTTGTTATTCATATTACTAACTTTTTCTTCTTAATCAAATGATGTCAAGGGCTTGGTGTTGCCCTCTTAAGATCCAACCTCTTGCAAGTAATGTTCATTTACTTAGTCCAATGTTCAAAGAAGTTGAAAAATTAGTCAAAAAATATTTGATTTGTGAGTATGCAATAAAGCTTCTGTAACTATTTTCTTTTCTTTTCTTGACTTAGCATTTACACGTTAATAATTTATTTTTAGAGTGGAGAAATATAGTTACCAAAGTCTGAGACAAGCATGGAATTAGTGGCCAAATTCGAAGACTTGTTGAGCTAAAGTTGTTATAGTTATCTATACGAAATTATATAAATTGGTTTATAACATTGTTTTGACGTAAAATCACTCTAAAAGAATGTATTGCAAGGTTAGGATAAATTATTATCTTTTTTTAGTCGTTTATTTAGAATAAAACCTTATTGGATGAATTATATCATTATAAATTAATTGCGAATGTAGAAAATTTTATAATAACATCCCAAAAGAATTTATTATAGTTATTTATGATAATAAACCTTTAGCAGCATTTTCTAAGTGCTACTAAAATAACTGGGACTCAATATTGTATTTCTATATGAAGTTTAAAAACAATATTAAGTGCTGTAATTTGTAAGAGATAGCCTTATAGTGCGCTTCTTTAAATGATTTTTAAAAGAACTTTCGCTTGCTGTAACTTATATATTTTGGTAGCATTTTATAAATGTTTTTTAAAAGATGAATAAATGCAGTCATAAACTAAAATTAGTATTATTTGTGTAATCGTTGTTATATGCTTGTAAAAGTGTTGATAAAGAAAAAAGGCTATGGTCACATATAAAACACACGCAAAAGTGTTGCTTTAACTCTAAAAGCAATTTTTTTTTTAACTTTTAATAGCACTATTCACGTGCTACAAAATGCCTTTTTTGGTGTAGGGTGTATTACATAAAATATTATAGTTACATAAATTGTATTATCCAATTATATAAGTTTATCATAATAGGTAATAGAAATAAGTATTTTATATTTATATTATTATTACACATATATATTATATAGTAAATAAATTATGATAAAAGATAATAAAAGTTGTAAAACATAAATTTATTATATTTACACAAAATATTTTATAAATTTTATAAATATATTAGAAATGTAATATAAAGTAATACTAAATAAAATATAAAAGTTCATATATTATACTAACTAGGTATCATGCGCGTGTGTTGCATGATTTCTAATGCATCTTATATTTTAATAATGTCAATAATGTATCTTATGTTTAAAATCAAAGTAAAATAAAAAAAGTAGCCATATATATATATGTATGTTCTTTTTAAGAAGGTAATCATATGTTTACGTAGAAAGATTACAATTCAATAATATGTTATACTTACTTTGACTAACAACCTACTTAAAACCTGAAAATAAAAATTATTCAAGCTTAAAGACTCATGGAACTGTTTAAACTTGAAAATAATGTATCTTATGCATTTTGTCTAATCCACTCAAACAATCTTTTTCCATAATAGTGTAAACATCCATAACATATTGCTTGAATAATCTACCTGCAAATATCTTTTTCCATGCAAATGTCTTTGCTTCATATCTTTGTTGTTGAATTTTGTGGACATAGTACCTTCTACTAGCAACTTATCTATTTTTGTCTTCTTTCTTCTCATGTTTTAACAATAAGAAACATATTGCTCATTGCTTGGTACCATTCTCTTGTTGGAAAACATTGTATCCATCACAAATTAGTTTTTTCAAACAGATGTTTTGGAGTATATGTTGGTCGAGAAAATGTTGAAATATTGATTATGTATAGCATTCATGGAGAATTTATTCATTGTAGAGTAGCCATGATTCATGAATTGGAGAGAGGAGACATGTTGGCTCAGAAATTAGAAGAGAGATATGACTCTCAACTAAAGAAGAGACTTTGTTATTTCTTGATGCTGAATACAATGGAATGACCCCTATTTATACTAGTTTCATAGGGGGTTATGATTTGTACTCCTAAAAGATAACTCATAGAAGATATTATCAATTATAAGATAATTTGATTTATAAGATAATTTGATTTTTATCTAAGATTATCAGTTACAAAAAGATATTATCTTGTGATCTTTATCATTCTCCATTATCTTTTGATCCTTATCATTCTCTCCGGGTTGGACTGGACTTACCCTCGAGTCAAACTCAGCATCGTCCTCAAAGTATGGTGAAATATCGACGACATTGAAAGTAGCAGAGACTCCATAAGCACCTGGTAGTTCAACTTTGTACACATTGTTGTTGATTTTCTGCACAACTTTGAATGGACCATCGGCTCGAGGTGAGAACTTGGAATTTGGTTGGTTTGGAAATCGTTCCTTTCGCAAATGTATCCATACCAAGTCTCTTACTTTGAAAGTCTATTGTCTCCTATGCTTGTCATGCTGAGCCTTGCATCTTAAGTGTTGCTTTTGGATTCGTTCTCGGACTTGTTCATGCAACTTTTTTATTTCCTTTGCCCTTTGGTCTCCATCGGCACTGTATTGTCGCTGGTCGGATGAAGGGGTCAAGTCTAATGGACTAAGCGGATGCATGCCATAAACCATCTCAAATGGACACTTGCCAGTAGCTTGATTAATTGAGTTATTATAGGCGAACTCAACCTGTGCGAGTATAAGATCCCACTATTTCAAAATTTTCCCAACAAAGCTCTGGAGTAGATTTCCTAGAATCCTGTTAACTGCTTCAGTTTGTCCATCTGTCTGAGGATGGCTTCCACTATTGAATTGAAGCTTAGTTCCTATTTTCTTCCATAGAGTCCTCCAAAAATGGCTTAAGAACTTGACATATCGGTCAGAAGTGATAGTTTTCAAAATGCCATGGAGACGAACAATCTCCTTGAAATATGATTCTGCCACTTGAACAGCATCATTCATCTTTTGGCATGGGATAAAATGTGCCATCTTTGAAAATCTATCCACAACTACCATTATGTAGTCTTTTTGTCTTTGAGTCTGAGGTAGTCCAAGAACAAAATCCATACTTACATCTTCCAAAGGTGCATCTGGAACAGGAAGAGGCATGTATAATCCCGTATTTTGGCTTTTGGACTTAGCCAAGTGACAGGTTCTGCATCTTTGGATATGCCTATTGACATCTCTTTTAAGCTTAGGCCAGTAGAAATTTTCTTTGACTAAGGCCATAGTTTTATCTCATCCAAAGTGACCTGCTAATCCTCCTTTGTGGGCTTCCCAGATAATTGCTTCCTGTAATAAGCATTGAGGAATGCAAAGAGTTTTTCCTCGAAATAAAAAATCTTCATGCCTGTGGAACTGCTAGAAAGGTTGTGCCTCTATGTAATTCCATGCTTTACAGAAATCAGGATCATCCTTGTATAGCTCTTTGATAACTTCGAACCCAATAACTTTTGCTTGAAGAGTAGTTAACAAAGTACGATGTCAGCTAAGTGCATCAGCTATAAAATTCAAAGTTTCAG
The DNA here is from genome assembly GCA_038381835.1 of Adansonia madagascariensis. Classification (NCBI taxonomy): domain Eukaryota; kingdom Viridiplantae; phylum Streptophyta; class Magnoliopsida; order Malvales; family Malvaceae; genus Adansonia; species Adansonia madagascariensis. The sequence goes on along the minus strand of JBBYHL010000014.1, from coordinate 2,405,019 downwards.
CCTTGTGCTTGAGCAGGAATTGATAAAATTACAAAATTTCACTCTAAGCAGCATGTCTATGGTTGATCTTCTGTTGACAATTCAGATGCTTAAGGGCTTCGTGGTCCAAGGAGGGAATGAACTCCTTATTCAACAAATAATGACTCCAATGCTGTAAAGCTTGGACAATGGCATAGAACTCCTTATCATAAGTGCAGTATTTGAGTTTGGCCTTGTTTAACTTTTCACTGAAGAAGGCAATTGGATGTCCCTCCTAGCTCATAACGGCACCAATCCTAGTATTAGAAGCATCACAGCTGACTTTGAACACTTGGTCAAAATTTAGAAGGGCTAGCACAGGGGCTTCTGTCAAACGCTTCTTCAGTTCCTTAAAGCTTTTCTAAGCTTGCTCTATCCATTGGAACTTACCTCCTTTGATGTAGCTGTAAGGGGTGCAGCAATGGAACTAAGATTCTTGATAAATCTCCTATAGAAGGAACTAATCCATGGAAGCTTCAAACATCTTGGGTAGATCCTAGAATGGGCAAACTGTTGATGGCCTTAATTTTGCCCGGGTCAACTCGAAAACCTTCAGCGGTGATGAGATATCCTAGAAAATTCACTTCATTAGTTAAGAAAGAATATTTTTTCAGGTTGGCATAGAGTTTCTACTTCCAAAGAGTTAGAGTACTTACCGTAAGTGCTCTAAATGATTGTCACAGTTCTTGCTATAAATAAGAATGTCGTCAAAGTAAACGACCACATATTTCCCAAAGAAAGGTCGAAGTGTCTGATTCATCAGACGCATGAATGTGCTAGGGGCATTTATTAACCCGGAAGGCGTCACCGTCCATTCGTACAGGCCATCTCTTGTTTTGAAGGCAGTCTTCCATTCATCTCCAGGTCGAATTCTAATCTGATGATACCCGCTCTGTAGGTCAATCTTAGAAAAAATAGTTGCACCATGTAGCTGATCTAACATATCATTAAGTCGAGGTATCAAAAATCAATACTTGATGGTGATCTTGTTGACTGCTCGACAATCGACACACATTTTCCAACTTTTATCTTTCTTAGGTACCAAGACTACGGGCATAGCATAGGGACTAACACTTTCTCGAATCATTCCTTTCTTTAACAACTCTTTAACATGTCATTGAACTTCAGCATGTTCCTGAGGACTCATCCTATAAGTAGGTTTATTAGAAATTACTGCTCCTAGGATAAGGTCAATTGCATGTTGGATATCATGTATTGGTGGTAGTCCAGGTGGAATTTCATCGGGTACGACATCTAGAAATTCGACTAACAATTGTTTGATTTTTGGAGAAATGGTGGTTCCTTCATTGGACTCAAGCAACAAGACCAATCCCATGGTTTGGGCTTTCGCTTTCATCACCTTGAATTGTTCCTTGGCAATTAAGGACACTAACGGCTTTGACTCATTCTTGCCTTGGTTATATTCACTAGGTGGCAACGATGCTAGCTTGATCTTCACTCCATCCTTCACAAAGGAATAAGTGTTTACATGACCGTCATATAGAGCATGGCGATCATATTGCCAAGGTCTCACCAGTAAAAGATGACAGGCATCCATGAGAACAACATCACACCATACTTCATCTTCATACTTCTTGCCAATTGAAAAAGAAACAAGGCATCGTTTAGAAATTTTTACCTTATTTCCCTTGTTTAACCATTGTAATTTGTATGGATATAGATGAACTTGAGTGAATAGGTTCAGCTTCTCCACCATGTAGTTGGATACTATATTTCCATAGCTTCCATTGTCAATGATAACATCACATACTTTGCCTTGGGTAGTATAGCGGGTGTGGAAAATATTATGACATAGCCATGACTCCTCTTTTGCTTGCGCTGTGTGCAAGCTTCGCTTGATCACCAGTGTTTTACCATTGTCAGCGGGCGTGACTTCTTCATCAAATATTGGCTCCTCATTAAATACGGGCTCGTCTTCTTCAGATGTTGCATAAGCTTCTCCTTCAATAATGGTGATAACCTTGCGGTTGGGACATTCTGAAGCAATGTGGCCGAAACCTTAGCATTTAAAGCACTTAGGTGCTTTGGAGCTAGATTCTCTAGTAGCTTTAGGTGGAGGCTTCTTTGAAAAGCTGAGTTGCTAAATTGGAGTCCTAGGACATCAGAAGGATTCTTGGTAGAGGAAGAAGGTTGGTAAAAATGTCTTCTGGGTAACTGCTTCTCAACACAGATGGCTAGACGAATGACGTCGTCTAAAGTCCAGTATTGTTGAAGCTGAACCTGATGGGCGATGTTAGTGTTCAACCCTTTAAGGTTGTGGGCTATTGTTTGCTCCTCCTTTTCTTGGATATCACATTTCATCATGAGCTTTTCAAATTCCCTAGTATATTCCTCTACAGATAGAGTCTTTTTGAGGAGATTATGTAGTTGAAGAAAATAATCTTGATAACAATGTTCGGGTAGGAACTTACATGTGAGCTCATATCGCATCTTTTCCCACATTCGAATCTTGCTTTTCCCTTCATGGTCACACTTCCTTTTAAGATTTTCCCACCATATGGAAGCATGCTTCTTAAGCGTAATGGCAATAATTTTAACTTTTTGGTCCTCTGGCACCTCTTTATATTCGAACACTAGCTCAACTGTTTAGAGCCACTCGATGAACTTGTTTGGTTGGAGCTTCCCTTCAAAATCTGGAATGTCCACTTTGATATCGTTGTTGCAGACTGTCAGTCTCTAAGGTTGATAATTGTCGGTTGATAAAGTGTCACTACTATCCGAATCATCTTTTATTTGGCTTTCTTGTGCATCCAACTGGGCTCGTTAAACATTCACCATCTCTTGTAGTAATTGAACTTGTCGTCTCAATTCTTCTATCTCAACTTCATGCACAGATCTTCGTCTTGGAGGCATATTATAGGCTAGTGAAAACAAAGGGTATGGCTTAAGGATGAAATTAGGAATTAAGTTCAAAAGTTAAGGTTAAAATGGAATTTTAAGAAATTTAAGGCTTAGGTGTAATTTCAGGAAATCAAGGGGTTAATTATTTTTTGAAAGTTTAAGGTTTAGAATGCAATTAAGGAAAAATATGCTGATAGGGTGATGACATGGCAGTTAAAGAGACGTGACAGGTGATGGTTGGATAACGTGGTGATGACTGGACAAAGGGCTGACGTGGATGATGATGTGGTGGAAGTGACACATGGCAGATTATGGTTGGATGGCATGTCAATGACTAGGCAATTATGCTGACTGGGCGATGATGTGTAATTTTAAGAAATCAAGGGCTTGGGTAATTTTCGCGCTTGGGTGTAATTTCAGGAAATCAAAGGGTTAATTTGTAATTTTAAAAAATTTAAGGTTTAAAATGCAATTAAGGAAAAATATGCTGACAGGGTGATGATGTGGTAGTTAAGGAGACATGGCAGTTGATGGTTGGATGACGTGGTGATGACTGGACAAAGGGCTGACGTGGATGATGATGTGGCAAAAGTGACACGTGGCAGATTATGGTTGGATGGTGTGGCAATGACTAGGCAATTATGCTAACTGGGCAATGATGTGGCAAATGTGACATGTGGCACATTATGTGTGGCTGATGTGTCACTGATTGGACACCTCAATGTTGACGTGGCAGCTGACGTGGTTGTCTTCAACCTCTGGTTGGCGCGTGCGGCGCGGGGAGCGCGTACTATACTTTCTGGCAGTGGAACTTTCCAATCCAAGGTTTTTCAACCTCCTGAACACGATGGAGACCTCCTTTTGGCTGAAAAATGACTGAAACTATGAATTTCGAAGGTGACAATGACAACTTTTATCAGACTACTTCAAAGTCTTCAACTTCAGGCTGTTTTTCAGACACTCTTTGTCTCTGGAACTCGGCTCTGACACCAAAAAATGGCTCAGAAATTAGAAGAGAGAAATGACTCTCAATTAAAGAAGATAATTTGTTATTTCTTAATGCTGAATACAATGGAATGACCCCTATTTATAATAGTTTCATAGGGGGTTATGATTTGTACTCCTAAAAGATAACACCTAGAAGATATTATCAATTATAAAATAATTTGATTTATAAGACTATTTGATTTTTATCTAAGATTATCAGTTACAAAAAAATATTATCTTGTGATCTTTATTATTCTCCATTATCTTTTGATTCTTATCACATGTATATGTTTAATTTAATAAATTAATTTTACTTATGTGTGAAGAGAGAAGATGAGTACATTTAATTAATTAATATAGTTCATGTATGGGAGAAAGGAGTTATATATCTTTGATTCATAATATTAAAATATCATAATTTTGACAATACAAAAAGCATGAGGTGAAAGTTGGATTATTTAAAATATTATTCATGAAATTTATTAATTGAAGTCAATTCTACTATATAAATAGATTTCATAAGTTTATCATGATTGGTAATAGAAATAAATATTATACATTTTTTTTACAATTACAAATATACATTATATATTATATAATTTATAATAAAAGATAATAAAAGTTGTAAAATATAAATTTATTACATTTATACAAAAATTTTGTAAGTTACACAAAAATATATTAGCAAATGTAATAGAAAGTAATATTTACATAAAAATATAAAAGTTACATAAATTATATTATCTAATACATAACTTTATTATCATATGTAATAAAAATATGTATTACACATTTTTATTATAATTACACATATATATTAAATGTTACATAAATCATTATGTAACATATTTATGTAAAGAATCTTAAAAGTAATATTTGTATGTAACAAATTATATAAAAATATTAATTGGTTATATAATATTTTTTCAACAAAATTAAATATAATTTTTATAAAATAATTTTTTATTTTTATTAAATATATTATATATGTAAGAAATTAATATTTCTAGTAATTGTTGAAGTAAAATTTTTTTATATATTTTTATTTTATTAATATATTTTATTAATATTAGTACTAAATATATTATATTAATAAAAATAAATTTTATAATAAAATTTTTATTTTTATTAGTTAGAAAGAATTACTACAAAAGATTGTTGAAATTATACATATACATTAGAATTTACATAAATTATTAGAAGGTAGGTAATATCGGTAAGTAATATTTATTATAGGTAATGCAAATGTGTAAAAAATCTTTAGAAGTAATATTTTTATGTAACAAATTATATAAAAATATTATCGAATCGCATACAAATATTATGATATTACATGGAAGATTACCGAAATATAATACATTTATGTAAACATTTTATTAACAAAATTAACTATAATTTTTTAAAATAATTTTTATTTTTTAATTATATTATATATAGGAAATTAATTTGTTAGTAAAATGTTAAATTTGTGTATCGTATCATGTTAATATATTTTACTGTGTTATAATCGTTTTTAAAGTATTTTATATTTATATAAACTTTGATACGTAATAATTCCTATTAAAATATTAAAAATTTTTATATTGACATTTATATTTTTATAAATAAATTTAAATAAAAAATTTTTGTTAATTAAATGTGATTCTAAAAAAATTAAATTTTTATAATTGAGTTAATAACAAAATTATAGGCTTTTTTATTAAAATAATATTAAAAATTTTTTATTTATGGTTTTAGGTGGTTTGAAGATTATTTACCGAAATAGGCCCATTTTTAAAATCTATTGAGAAATCGGCATTTGAAATGCCAATTTCTCAACACGGATAAAAGTTATAAAATTTAGTTAGAAAATCGCTTAATCGAATAGTGATTTCTCAATATCTAGGCGAGAAATCAACATTTGATTAGACGATTTCTCAACGTAATTTATGAGAAATTGACAAATAAAATGACGATTTCTCAACCAATTGCAAAACCGACAAATAAATTAAGAAATCACCATATAAAATAATAATTTTTTAATATATAAGTAAAAAATCACCCCATCATATGGCGATTTCTTAAATATATCTTTGATTCCCAACACACGTAACATATATATATATATATATATACACAACACACGTAACATATATATATATATATATATATATATATATATATATGCACAACATATAGTAATATAAATTTTTGGAAGATTTTCAAAAAAAAGTTAAAACTAATAATTATTAAAAAAAAAGCAAAACCAAAACAAATAATTATGCAAAAAGGAAATAATCATTATTAAAATTATTAATAAAAATTTTAATTACCTTTTTACCCCTAATTTAATTCTTTTCTTTGTTGTTGTTCTTCTCTACGTTCTTAATGGAATCGACTCTTCTCATATATATATAAATATATATAAATTATATATAAAAATTATATCTATTAAAATAGGATTTACAAATAATAAAATATTAAAAATTATTTTTATTAATCTTGAGTTAATATTTAAACACTAATAAAAAATAAAAATATTTTATATTAAATCCTGATTTATCATTACAAATAATAAAAAATAAAAATCTTGAATTATATTTTATATTAAATCTTGAATTACTAGTTAAAAATAATAAAAATTAAAAACTATTTTATATTAAATCTGAAATTAATATATTATATATAATATAATATATTTTTAAAAATTTTTCTAATGTGTCGATTTTTTAAAATTTTTTATACAAATTATTTTGTAATTTTTTTCACATCAATTGAGAAATCGGTCAATAAAGTGCCTTTTTCTCGTACCAATTGAGAAATCAGCCAATGAAGCTCCAAAATATAAAATATTTTCTGAATAAAATTATTTTTAAATAGTAATTCAAGATTTAATATAAAAATATAATTTTAAGATTTTTATTTTTTATTATCTGTAAATGATAAATCGGGATTTAATATAAAATATTTTATTTTTATTAGTTTTTAAATATTAACTCAAGATTAATAAAAATTATTTTTAATATTTTATTGTTTGTAAATGCTATTTAATATATATAATTTATATATTTAAATATATAATTTATATATATTTTTATATATATGGGAAGTGTCAGTTTGATTAAGAACGTAGAGAAGAGCAATAATAAAGAAAAGAATAAAATTAAGGATAAAAAAGTAATTATAATTTTTATTAGTAATTTTAATAATTATTATTTCCTTCTTTATAATTATTTTTTTGATTTTGTTCTTTTTTAATAACCATTAGTTTATTTTTTTTGAAATTCTTCCAAAATTTTATATAATTATAAGTATATACTTGTGTTGGGAAATTAGCCCGATGTAACAAAAAAGTAATTGGAAAAAAAAAATAAAAGTTATATATTTGAGATATCATCATAAATTACGTTAAGAAATATTTTAATTAAATAATGATTTTTTATTTAGATGTAGAGAAATTTTTATTTAATTGAATGATTTCTTAATTTTTATTTGATTGAATGATTTCTTAACTGAATTTTATATTTTTTATTTCGTGTTGAGAAATTGATATTTTAAATGTCGATTTCTCAATAAATTTTTAAAATTAACTTATTTCGATAAATAATCTTCAAATAACCTCATAAATAAAATAAATTTAATATTATTTTAATAAAAAAACTCAAAATTATATGATAATATTAATTTATAAAAATATTTAATAATGTTTTTAAAATATAAAAAAATAATCTAAAACTCTTTCAATCAGTTATTCAGTTGAAGGGTAAAATGTTCCCTTGACGTGGTGAAAGCAACGTTGACCACATGAAGTTGTAAAATTTTTCTAGTTACATGTATAATACTTCATTTGTTTGTTGTTCCAGCGAGGCACGAAATTTGATGAAGAGCCGCGGCACCTGCCCATATACCTTTTTGTATATAGCCTGGATTTGCGCCTCCCATCTTGGCCATTTTATTTTTATTTTTATTTTTATTTTTATTTTTATTTTTTACGAAATCCCAGCCACAAAATCTGTTGCCGCCTTCAAGTCAAAATTATTTTTGTACTTAAAATGAACCAAACATTACATGGGAGAAACAACCATGGGGGGCTGCAAGTGTACTGCATAAAACAGGAAAAACAGGCTTCCATGTGAAAAATAAATAAATAAATAAATAAAAGAATTTTTATCTGAGCCATATGTAGTAACTACAAAGGAAAAAACAAATTAAAAATTTTTATTTGAGGTATATGAATCGTTAGAAAAGTTTAAAAAATATATAGATTTGGATACTGTATTCAAAATTCATAATATATATTCAAAATTTACACATTATATTCTGAAATTAACGTTCTTAAGAATCTATTTTTAAAAGAATTGTTATCTTTGAATCCAGTTTTATTTTACATAAAATAGTGGGAAATGCTACCACAACATTTAAATGATCTAAAATGAATGTTAAGAATTTATAACATAGAAATTATGCATATACAGTGAATTGCAGTAAACTATGACTAGGAATAAAATTAATTTATTATCAATAAAAAATGAGTGTTTTCGAAATTCACTGCATAAGCATGCGCATGAAATTGTTGTGTCTAATTTGGGTAGAATGGTGATATTCAATAAATATCAAAAATGAAAAAAAAAAATAAAAGGACATGTAAATAAGTGGTGAGCAAAGGAAGTTGAATTCAAAAAAGGTGCCTGTGACTTGGCTTTTGTGAATGACTCTTCAAAAATCCTAAAACAATGAAAAGTGTTTATGAGTAATTTAAACAAAAATATATTATTTATTCTGCTTTTATTGTAACTTTTAATTAAAAGCTTAATAAGATCTTATATGACCTTTGATGAAATGTTAGTCTGGATTAGTGGAGAGATAGATAAAAGGCCAAACGTATGGGGTTCCATTACTAATCTATCGTTTGCATGGGCAAAAGTTTATTTGGATTGCATGCGATGACATGTTGGAAGTCCATTTGAGCATAAGGCTTACAATTGAATTAACTCATAAACTTAAGTGATTTTTGTGTTCTATCTTGAATTGAGATTTTGAGATCACTTATAGCTTCATTTTGTTTAAATTTTTGTTTTGTTTTTGTTTTATTTTGTTTTATTCGAGGACTAGCAGAATTTTAAGTTTTAGGATATGATAACTCTGTACAGTAGATTTATTTAGTCTCATTTTTATACATTAAAGTTAACTAAGTCCTTGGGTCTTAATTTGAAATTAATTGATTATTAGCTGTTTTTAGAATAGTTTTATTTATTTTATGATTAAATTATGTAGCAATTTAGTGTTTGTTGTATTTTTGAAAGTCTGAAGCATGAAGGAGCTTTGAGGTGCAAAAAACGATGTGAAAAAGATAGTAGGGGGCAAAAAAAAAAAAACAAAGCTAGCATTGTAGTGCCAAAACCCCTGTCCACGCCACCTTTTCACTCTAGAAGCTGGCGCTGCAACGCTAGCCCAATATTCCTTGGCTTTTTTTATACAAATAATATATACATATATATTTTTTATTTACGAAAATAAGTCAAAATCAGATTATTTATCGAAATAGGTTAATTTTTCAATTTAATTGAGAAATCGCTATTTCAAATGGCGATTTCATAATTTAGTTGAGAAATCGTCAAATCAGATGACGATTTCTCAACTTATTTTGAGAAATCATCAAATCAAGTGACGATTTCTCAATTAAATTGAAAGCAATTGTAATTCAATTTAATTCCGATGTAAGCCCGGCGGCCGGAGATAGACCATAGTTGGGAAATCATCATATCACATGGCGATTTCCCACCTACAATTTTTTTTTTTCAATTTTGTTTTTTTTTGTCCTTTTGCTTTTTTTTTTTTTTTGGTTTTGTTTCTCTATTATAAGGGTCTCGTGGCCCTTATAATAGAGGTTTGATGGGGGATATG
>JBBYHL010000014.1:2373518-2390115 GCA_038381835.1 Adansonia madagascariensis | reverse complement strand
AGACAAAATATGGATAATATACCTCAAAGACTTCATTTATTATGCCTTTACTGTGTGAAGCTTCCCCCTTCAATTGCTTTTCCATTCTTGCAACAGCCTGGTCATCAAACGTAAATGCAACAATACCCTGCAATCAGAATAACTTTCCATTGTCAATCAAAGATATTTAACTGAATAATTCAAGTTTCTCATAGGTTAAGAAAAAAAAACCCCTTAATTATTCAGAACAAGTTGCATCTAGTGATACCTTGTGCGCAGCTTTACTGAATTGAGTGGCAGCATCACTTAATGCATATACTGTATTGCTCAGAAGACTAGTAGTGCCTTGAGCCATGCCTGTGATAATTCCAGTGGGACTCTAAAAGAAATCACCATTATTTCAGTCCCAAGGTATTGAGGCAGAGTTAAAGTTAGCAAAGAATAATGAATTTAATTACCTTCAAAATACTCTTGGCAGGAACTGCTAAGAAATCTCTAATTCCAACACCTAGACTCCTGGCAAATCCCATGGGATTACCTATAACACCAGCAGAGCCAAACACCTGCAGATTACACAAGTAGGAGCCCATGAAAGACTGTTTAGTTTCGAGAAGATTATGAATCACAACCAATGCAATACACCAGCATTTTAAATAGACTATAACATATAGCAGATGAAATTCAAACATCATCTGCTGCAGAGTACAGAGAATTAATTTGTTTGAAACAGAATCTAAGTGAATTTGAGACTAAAGCATAACTTCAGAAAGAAGGAAAAACGGAGTTCTGAAGCATAAGAGTACAAAACTAAGATACAAGTTAACATATTTCCAAAACAAAAGCCATCAATCATAGCCATCCAGGCTTACTCAAGTGATAATATGCGATTTGGTTAGAGATCCTAGGTTCAAGCTGTCTTACCAATGGAGCAACACAACATGAAATTTTGATCTGAGGCCTACGTGTAAGCCAACTGATGGAGGACATTCTTGCAACTTTTGGAAGAACGTCTATTCTAGGCATAAATTTAGAAAATAGGACTTGATTACTACGTGGGTATGTTTATTTGGTCATTCTCTGGAATTTCCTCAGTACTTAGGTGGCTTTATTTTGATGGGCTTAAAACCTAAGATTTGATATTTTTTTATAGGGATTTTAAATTTTGAGACTTAAGATTTGAGTTCATGCAATTGAGATTTTTTGGCTATTATTGAGTGTTTTAGAATACCTGTTCTACATCAATCTGGTATCAAAGTAGACAAGATTTGCGGCTTTGAATTTGAGAGAACTATTTTCAACCAATCCTGAAAACTCCTCCTATTTTACCTACTTTTTCTCCCTTAAACAACTTTGAAATCAATCAAAAATTGTCACAACTTTAAATCACTAACTTAAATTCTGAAATTCTCTCAAATTAACTCCAAAAACTGCTCACAACTCAAAACTACGGATCTTTTTTACTCTGATACAGAAAATAACCTTGAATTCTCAACCAAAATTCTCAAATATCAATAACCAAGCATCTAAACAGCTAAAATACCAATCTCCAAAATAGCCAAAATATCAGTATCTCAATAGTAAATCAAGCCTGCTCGAAACTAAAATAACATAGGTTTTCTAAACCCTAAACCCCAGTAGAGATGCAAAAAACCATATATAACCCATAAGCCCTACTACTTGGAAAATAAGGAAAGTACCGATTAATATTTATAACCTAAATACTCTGTAATGTCCTAAATGCATACAAAAGCTACAATTAAACCCATACAACATAATAAAAACGATAACAAAGTCCTAGATAGTTTATTGCTTCATTCTACACCTCAGAAGGTGGTAGCACCAATCTACAGGGTTCAACGATTACACCCAAAAGAATATAAAATTTACCTTGTACATCTCATGGAGAAGTTGCCGAGTGTAGTGCCTAATGAGGATTTCCTGAATGGATTCCCAACTAGCCATTTGATGCATGATTGACAACTCTTTGAGATGAATTCGTGCTCCCTCTACATCAGCAAGAGCCATCAGACCTCTCTGCATTAAATAATTTTACCAAGAAAATTAGTAATTTGCTGTAAGAGAGGCATTCCAAGGGATTTCCGAAAGTAAAACCAAAAGAATGGAATTGATATAAAACAAAGAAAAGTAATAAAGATGAAACAACATGAACTACACTAGCGAGACACATTTTGTGATTCAAAGTAAGACCTTTTAATGATTGACTTAGGAATAACTGCAAGATCGGAATCCTGGATAAAAATTAGAAGAAAATATGAGAATCACGATCATTTTCCTCTTCCCTCCCACATCATGTCTACTTATTTTATTATTATCTCTTTTTTCTCCTATGCTGTTTATGGTTTTTGTGGAGAATGAGGTAATTAGAGAAACAGAACATGCGCCAAACCAATAAACAGAGAAACTAGCAAACAGAGAAACTAACATATACTTAATAGCATTCTAAAATTAATTCATCAGGTTGTAAAGATCACCTGCAACTGTTATGTGGTTGCCATAACTTCACTTTATTACATATGGGGGAAAAAGGACAAGAGAAAAAGAGATCACTACAGCTAGCTTGAGCTTGTTTTTTTAAGGTTTTTATCAATCTCAAACTTTTTAATTCAAGTTTGATTTTAAGTAATTATCAAAGCAAGAGCTGAAGCTTGCTTCTTTTGATAACTGAGTTAGTTTTGAACTTATTCATGAACTTGCAACTGAACTCAAAAAGAAGCTTCAAAGTAACAACTGAGACTCAATCTTAGAAACCTAACTCATGCAATCAAGATCACTTATAAAAGTAATAATTAGTAATGACAATTAATAGTTTAAATTTCTAGCCAAATTTAAATATCAAATAACAAAAAAAAAATCTCTGCAAGCTCACAAAAAAAAAAAAAAGACATTCATGAACTTAAACAAGCCACGAAAACTTAAGCATCCTAAGTAGGCTCAATTAGCTTTAGCATGTTTACTAAGAATAATTAATGGGCTTAATCAAGACATTCCTCAAATGAATTGCTCACAACAGCTCTAATACTTTCATCCATAAGTACCAAGGCTAACAAGGTCTCATCCTAGCTAAATATCTAAATAAATATCTGTTTACCAAACCAAGCTTAGGTATCAACCACCTTAATGCAAAGTGGCCAAATTCCAATCACGGTTAAAAGAGTAAAAACAATGTATGCCAAATGAGCATCTATAAATATACCATGTCTATGCATTTGTGCGTGTAAAATAAATGTGAAATGATGTATTTGTTAAGTCTGACCCTTATTAAGTGATGCATGAAGCACAAGTACTTCCCCAACATTCGGCTTAAGGAAAACCTAACCAATTCACCAAAGTCACGTGACATTTATGACCACGTATTCCAATTATTTCCTCACAGCCAAGTAATCAAGTATCCATTTCCTGGTTAAGCTCGAAGTGATCTGATTTCAATAACCATGCCAGTTTTGTGTTTTGAGACTTAACTTCTCTGATAACAAACTAAGATAATTCTAGCAGTTCAGAAAATTAATAGAGCTACTCACATGGATAAGAGATTCTCCTGAAGTAAGAACTCCATTTCTAAGCATCCAAGGAGAACTAGAAAAGCTGTTCAAACCAAGACTCATATTTGTTAGTTTAGTTTATAGGTGATAAAATAAGGGCTTCAGCTGAACTAAAAGAAATCAATCCCACTAGAGACAGTATTATTGGTTCTACCTAAAAGAAAACTTTATAGGAGCCAAATGAAATGATTCCACATAAATCTTCCTCTGTCTTCTGGCCAAACGGTGAATTTGCTGCCAGGGTGCCCCTATAGGAACTATTAAAGGTAGTAATCCACCAGTTTCATCAACTTTACTGAGCACAGGAGTGCCTATTCCATGTAGCTGTTCTCTTACTTTCACATGCTCAGAAGTTTGACCATGCATAAAACCTACATTGAAGATAGGATCAGAAAATGGCAAGACTTGACTCTGAAAACCCGGAGAGACAGCTTTGAAGAAGTAAAGCAAGCTCAATATCAGTTCCTGCTCAAGCTCAAGGCAAAAATCTGCCATTCTGCAAGCAATTAATATACTTCGATAAGCACTAAAACTATTACACTACAAACCAAACAAATTATTAAGATGCATTTAACTCTGCAGACAACATACCTTAAGCTTATATATTTGAAAGAAACCAACGAAACATCTTTCTTCCTCCACTTTGCCACAGCTAGGTAGAATACAGGTTCAAAAGAAGAGTCAGAAGAAATCAGTAATCCCCTTTCAACCTTAGATGTTGGGCTGTCATCATTCGTTATCTGGCCAATTTGGTTACTTCTGTATTCACTATTAAAGGAAAGGACGACGGGATAAGGGGTGTTATGCAGTTGATTATCTATTTGCAGTGAAGATATATGACAAGAAAGCTTTTGGTGGTCGACGCTCTGAAGCAGATCAATTTTTATATTTTTTGCAGAGGCAAAAAGCAGTTCCTGCAATAAAGAGAAAGCTTAATAGATTTTGAAGTCTCTCTTTAGATCGGACCAAAAAACTACTAACTTGTATCTGCTAACCTGTGGATAAGAATTAACCAAAGAAATACCAATGCAAGGAATAGTAAGTGAAAACTTCTCATTATAGTCAACAGATTTCTTTTGTTTCTGTTGTTTTTGTTTTTCTTTGAACCTAATGGTACTTTGATCCTTCATGTCTTTCAGAACATGGTAAGTTGAATCAATAATGCTGAGCACCTGAAACAGGAAACTCAGCTGTTAAGCTACACAAATGTGAAAATCCCAGCTTAATGCACCTAACCATGATAAATGCACCTTTGTTGCACCCTCAGCACGCACAGATAAAAGCAACATCCTTTCTGGCTTCTGTAGACAAAATTTAGTATTAGACAAATACTTCATGTAAATCAGGATTCAGGAGTAGAGGGAAAATAATAACCTTGAATAGCTGATTTTTTACATTTAATAAAACCATTATTTCAAAAGAAATATTTATAAAAGAATAAACAAAATCATATAGTACAGAGCATTACATCATGCAGTGTAATATTGCCAGCCATCTAGGCAGTTGGCAAATTTCACTTCATACTTTGTTAACATTTCATAAATTTCTATAAAGACTTTGAACTTCAAATTAAAATTGCTTAAATTTTTTTCATTTCCAGTGATAACCATATTTTGAGAACTATATTTTTATAATTCCACCAGCATTCTCTCTCCCTTGTTCTTGAAAAAATAACACAGCATTGTCCTCAAATTGTTCTCCTCTCATCCTCTATCTGAGCAGGTAGCTATGGTTATTAATGGCAGCAACCTTTATAACTAATATACTGATCAAAATCATGACCACAACTGAATTTTCAACCAAATCAAACTTTAAAATTTTTTTAAAAAAATAATAATAAGCAACTACTAGGACAGTCCCAAACAAAAAAATATGAATGACAGTAAGGATATAAAAAAAGGAAATTTAGGAAGAAATTTGCCCTGGGCTTGGGTTAGAGAGGTGTGCAAAGATGTGCGTGTGTTAGGGAGGGGGCAGGGTATCAGAAAGGAAAAGAAAGAGGAATCAGAAGAAAGCGTAAAGTTGAAAGTCCATGCATGATGGCTGAATAAAACAAGAAGTTGAGACAACTGTGCAGAAGATGAGAAGGATAAAGAAAGCAGAGGTCGGAGAGATGCAGCAACATGATGTTGCTGACACCCAAGACCGAGTGGGCAAGTTTTTAGGAGCTGATGTCGTCTCCATTCATCAAGACTTAAAAGAATCAAAGGCCATGATGAAGAGGAAAATGGTGATTACTGTGATACCAGGCAGGGAAATAGGATTCAGGTCAGCCTGCAAGATTCTAGTCAAAACCCAGCAATTGAATACTTGTTTTTGCAGATCAATGGTCATGTGCAGCGGAATATTTGGGCTATAGCACTACATTTTAAATCACAAAAGGAAAATAATGGAAGCACGAAAGGATACTAGGGAAAAGACTCGAATTTTTTTTCTCGTTTTCTTCCCTCTCTCTTTCTTGATTTCCCTACCATCCCTTTTAAAATTTAAATATTTTAACTTCATTAGGTTTTAAATTATTTAAATTAATGTTCTAAGAATAAAATCATTAAATGATTGTGTTTATATATTTATAAAACTCATGTAATTATTTAGTTTTTATGTTCGAAAATTTATTAGTTTTCCGCCATGTTGGTGCTACAAAGACCAACGCAGCCATGCAGGTCATACATAGATGCAGATGCAGCGAAGATAACAGACAAACAACTTCCGTCCAAATAAGGGCTCAATTGGGTATGAAAGAATAGTTGCTTATCTTGAAATTTGGGTAAAGCAGAAGGGCCTTTTTTAGATATATCATAAAATTATGTTCATCTTCAAACTACGCTTCTAATGCTGCTATAATCATTAAATATAGCATGAAACTAGAAATGGTTATATTGTGCACTTGCAAATTTTATGCTGCAAATTGACCCTAAAAGATAAGTTACTGCAGGAGGGTTCAATCCTGGGAGAGAATCAGCTGCATTATACAACTTCTCCTTTACCAATTCAGACTGGATCAAGTTTGCAGATCTGCCCAGACACCCTTATCTCAAGTCCTGTTTAAAGCAACAAAACTAATAGCAGAATAATGTACCTCGGAAGTTGACTGTAGGTGTACAGGTGTATATTCTTTCAAATCATCTAGAGCAAAAGAACCCACCATACGCTCCCCTGGTACCTTTATTTGTCAAACAAAGATTCATTAGAAAGGCAATGCCTTACTTTGGAAAGGAACAAAAAGTAAAGCAGGCATACCTCAATAAAGACACGATGGGGATAGCAGGGTTCATCCCATGCATAAGGGCAGGAAGTGTATGGGTGAACAATGGTGTCAAGTGATTCACACCTTTGTTGGTAAATCCTTAGTCTCTAAAATAACACAAATGATACAGAACTCTCATAAATAATGATAATTAAAGTTTAAATGGATGATACAGAATGCAAAGAAGGTAATTGAGGGATCAAATTACTTAAGATTTGGACTTTAGAGTTGGTATTCTACGTTTGTTGGTTTAGGATCTTAGTGCATCAAAAGTAGCACATATCATAAATAAGCCCCAAAAAGCAGAAAGAGAAGCAATAATAGAAAAGGCAGAATAACATTTAGTCAACCACAAGAAGTAAAATATAAGATAAAATAAAAAAACTCTGCTAAGAAATGGTCTAACAGGACAAAAGCAAAGAATGCGGTTCAACAATTTGAACATGGCTTAAAAAATACTGGCGTATACATAGCACTAAGCAGAGACACATAGATTAAGTATTTGGTTCACTCAGTCCGTCGTTAGCAATTGAACTGAAGCAAAGAATGCGGTTCAACAATTTGAACATGGCTTAAAAAATACTGGCGTATACATAGCACTAAGCAGAGACACATAGATTAAGTATTTGGTTCACTCAGTCCGTCATTAGCAATTGAACTGATTAGGAATAGTAAGTTGGCATCCGATGCATTAAAATGTCACAAAATATAGAAATCAGAAATTAACAAGTATAAAGCAATTAGCTAAGAGCACAAAAGAGGCATTAATCAAACAGCTACTAACCTCCTTTGAGAAATTATCAATTCGATATGGCATATACCCTGTATCATCCTCTGATAAGAGAATCAAGTTCGTCCCAGAATTCCCCTCGAGGCTTCCACCAATCTTTTCATCCCTGATGGAAACATCAGCATTCTGTACCTCCACCCGTATCATTTTCATTGTTCCAGAAGCATAATTCCTTATCTTCACTTGAGTGTCACCTAGATGATCTGGCAAGAAGCTACCAGACCATTGCCAGCCAGGTTCATCAAAACGCATGGAAATCAACAGCTCCCTGCAACAGATTGGAAATGGATAAGCAAGCCCGGGAGGGACAAAAGATAATGTATGATAGTTTTAGAAGTTATAACCAAGAAGTTACACAAAGTTACCATCAACCCATTCTAATTAAAATTAGTTTAGATAATGATAATCTCCCCCCCCCCCTCTATATTGTTTCACATAGCAATCTTGGTTCAACCAGGATCCATATTGCCAGCAGCATCTGCCATGGTTAAATCATGTTGACACCAACACATTGAAGTGCTGCTATTACTCCTAAAAAACCTACCAATCAATGCAGCTCTCAGGCCTTCTAAATGAAGTAGGGGAATACATATAGCAATTTCTGATGATCCAGGGGACTATCAACTTCCAATACCATAAGAAAACTTGATAACTTTATGAGAAAGAAAGTGATAGCATTACTAAATTGACAAACTGTTCATTGCAAATATGAGACCGTTGAGGAGGTATTTGAAGGTAGACTATGAACAGTGAGCACATGTAGGTATGAGAGTCTACAGATAAATTAAATACTTCGTCACTTTGTCTCAGGAGTTCACGAATGGCTTGGCTTGGCGTGGCGGTTTTAGGGTTTAGGAGTTAGCTTTCTAGTACACATTGGCTAAAGGTTTTATTCATCAGTTCAAATGTTTAGTTATGAATATTTTTACTCGGTTATATATATCTTAAATGGTCTTGTTATTTCTTTAAGTCATGTATAGGATATTGCAAAGACAAGAAGTTGCTCTCCTGTTACATCTTTAGTAAATGTAGTCAGCAAGGGGATTTTTTTAACTGAAAAAAGCAGGGGAAATTCTGTCTTATTATTTGAAATATTCCCAGCAAAACAAACAGGATATAAACTATCCCAATTTAAAACACATAAAGGAAGACTATTACCAATATCTTATTCCCAACATCAAATTCTCTTAAATCTAATGCCTAAAAGAATCCAAGACAGGCATTCAACCTAAAATTAATTAACAATAAATAGTGAGGCCCAACTTGAATATAAAGACACAACAAAGTGAAGACCTAAACAATATGGGTCGATAGTTGACACCACTCAGTACTCCCCTTCAAGAGTTGTTCCAATACTAACAACCAAAACGAATAGGCCTTTCAAGTGGATAAACACTTCTTGGAGCAATAAGCAATAAGAACAACATAAAGAATCTGAGCTCTAATACCATATCTCATTCAACCTGGATCCAAATTTAGGAGGCATCAAAATAAAACCACCACGTAAGAATGGGAGAGGCCCTTAACAGGCCTATCATCTGGCTTGAACATTGCATTTAGGCCAAATAAGCAGATCACAGTAGCAAACCGGGGGGAAGGGGGCGCAAGCTATTTAGACCAATTGGCAATAGACAGCGAATCCCAACTTGAATATAAAACCATGGCAACTTCAAGTTTTAACTGATATGGAATAAAACCACTCAACATAAAGATGACAAAGTACCTAGCTGTATCTGTCCAATGAAGTTGTGAATGTTGCCTCACACCCAAATGATAGACAGCATCAGTTCCCTTCTGCTTATAATATAAGTCCTTGCTGCATGCATTACTGATAACATATCTGCACAGCAAACACTTGCTATCAAAGAGACAAAAACAGAATGTGTTGATAAAAAATAATAGTACCTGACCGGAGACAGCACTCCTTTTTGCATTCTTATCAAAATCATTACCTTGGCTGAAAAGTAATGGCCCGTGTCTTCCCAGCAAAGGCTCCAGCAATAGCATTAGATGTAACAGATAATATAAACATTGCATTTGAGGACGGCTGTGGAACAAGAACAGTCGTTGAACCACTTGGTGGAACAAGAAGAAAGGGCCCTGACCATGAAGAATTAGGCATATTTTCTGAATTATGTCGACGCAAACAATTACCTATGCAAACCACAATTTCCCTTCCAGCAGAAATAGGACGAGGAGAATATATGCATGCCTTAACTATTCCATACTCTTTTTCCACAAAGTCATTATTCCCTGACAACTGAGTGCTTGAACCCAATCGATTTTTCAGAATATTTGAAGAAGTTTTCTGATCCACTAAATCATGTTGGTCAGTTTGTTTCTGAGACGATGTAATCAAGGGATTTCTAACAAATCTTCCTAACTGCAAATCAAATGTTTTTGTAGTTGAAACAATGCAATCTTTCAAGAAAGAACAGTCCAAACTGTCAATTTGCGAAGCTCCAACAGATGAGTGTTGGTCAGAAAGTAAAAGGCTCAGACCATCTCTGGTGCCTTGAAACAGCTCATTATCAACTTTATTGTAGCAGGAAGGTAAAGTACAGACAGTTCTATCCATCTCATTGGTAAACTCCGTAATATTCAGTGGGAATGCTGTGCAGTTATATAACAGAAAGGGAACAAAGATGAAGAGTTCTCGAGCACCAGAGAATGCATCCATCATCTTTTCCACAGTTACATATATTGGGCCTAGAACAAAAAAATAACAGATATACTATGAAAAGAATTAGTTAAAATTATAGTAATGTAGGAAACCAATAGATATAAATTACCATTACAAATATCAGGGTCAAAGACAACGGTTTCAGACTGACAGAACTTTGTTCCACTGAACTTAGCAGTGGTACTGAATGTTTCTGTGCGCGGAAATTTAATAACTGAAGGTCTATATCCATGAATATTGAACTCCACTGTCAGGTCATGTGATAGATCAATATGATGAAATAAAGTCACTACCTGAAAAGATAGGTGCATGATTTAACACTAGTTCAGAGCACCAAATCCTAGTAAGTTAAGAGATGCACGACACTACATTTTTCATGGTAGAACAATGAAAACAAACCTTTGAAAGCAATGCAGTACGAGTAATTCCACCACTTTCAATCTTCAATGATATTGCCTCAGGAAGATAGTTATTAATGACTAACGGAGCGCTTAAAGTCATTTGATGAATATATCGATGTTTTGACTTGTCCAGACATTTTATATTTTTATTGCTACTTTGGATTGACTGGTTCAGAGTTTCATCAACATGACTCACTGAGCCCTTCTTTAGCCTGTCAGCTGTAGGTATGCTAATATGCTGAAGTGATAGGCAGCAACGGAATGGGTCACTGCTTGGATGAGATGGATAACATACAAAAGACCTGAGAAATCCAATTTTCCCTTCCAAGGATAGAAGATCAGAGAGGTTGTGCACTTCACTCCACAGGTAAGAATTCCCAAGTGGATGCCACCTCATCCGACCAGCTTCAGCCAAATGGAGAGGCAGCGGGAATTCTTGACCAGGATATACTGGGTCTAGAATCTGGAATAATCAGCACAAAGAGATGAAGATGTGCATAAATAAACAATGAAATTTATAGGAATCGAACAATAGATTTGTCCACACCTTCGGTGAAATACCAAATGGAATATCAAACCGTAGTTCCAATGGAATTGAAGTAGCATTTAGGATTATCACCTGAAATTAAGAGGAATTAGAAGAAGCTAACAAACAACTGAAAATCAAAAACTCTTTTCAATATATGCACATATACATACTGTTGAGTACAATCGTATTAGCTTGCTATATCGTTGCATTGAAACATCAAACACAACAGGGACTACAAAACCATTCTTGGCACCAGCTGCACCATTTTCTTTCAGGTTTACGTTGTATTGTGAATTATTTGAAAAATCAACCTCAAAATATGTAAGTCCAACAAGATCCATTGAAACAGGAGCAGAAGGCACAGACATGCCATCAAACTGAATAGTCATCAAATGATGAGCCACTCCATTTGATTGCCTCTCACTGAGATTGTTAGAAGAATGACTAGGCCCATAATGAAAAAGTTGTTGCACAGGAATATCATTAAGATAAATTGGAATAGAAGCACCAGCTTGCACAATTTTTCCATCTTTCTCTTTCGTGATATCAAACTGATCAGAATCAGCCAGTCCTTGATAAACATGATATTCTAGAGGTGAAGAAGTCAGGTTTTGAAGTATATAGGGAGCATATCTTCCTTCTGATATATTTTCAGTGAACTGAGAATCTAGAAATCTTTGCTTTTCAGAAGGATCATGTTCCGAGAATCCCCAGGCATCCTTAACCATTTCAATTGTCCTGAGAACAGTCTTTGAATTTTTTTTTTTTTTTTCAAAGTAAGAAAAGTGATATAATAAAAAAACAGTAAAAATCTACACATGATAAAGCGAACAATGAGATTAGTCTGGCAACGATATCGTAAGAAAGAGACTGCACCCAGAGAAAACTGTCTATTAATCTTAAGCAACCAAGGTAATTATAAATGTGATTAAAAGATCTGAATAAATTTGATGTGGTGCGCAACCATGAACAGCAATAGAATTCCAAAGATGAACAATATTTATTACAACTACCACTTTAGCTATTCCCTTTGAATGACAATGATTCACTTATTTAGAATGCTTCACAAGAAAACCTCTTTTATGTGATTTTAAGACACCTTCAAGTGATATGTGAACAATAATGTCCAAATGATTAAGAACAATAATGTGCTAATTAAAGGATTAAACGATTGTTGGTCTTAGTTTTACTGATTTCAACATATATAATGGTCTCGTTGTACTCTACGTATAATTTATCCAGATTTTGATTAGCTCAAATTGTGCTATCAGTCCTTGTACTTAGGCCACAATGTGGATTTAGCCCCTCTGCAATGATTCATAAAATTTTACTACAACTTTTCAGGATTTGGTATTCCGGTCCAATCAGTAACAAAGTTTATTTTCCACCTTTAAGTTCCCTGACATGGACATTTGACTTGCTGGTGTGGCATTGGCCATGCTGACATGCCAAAGGCAGGATGAATTTATTTGGGCAGCTGATGATGCGGAATTTTTTTTCTTATCCATGTGGCTTTTTTGTTTTTTTCCTACGAACCTTCTTTTTTTTTAAATCCAAGAATTAGTTGGTAGAAAATATAAAACCCTTTTTCCTTTTTATTACTTCATTTCTCCATCCTCTTTCTCTCCCTAAACTTAAATATCCCAGTGAGCCACCCCAGAACCCAGATCCCAACATCAGGCTGCCATTCCGGCCACCACCCACAGTCACCGAATTATCTCCAAAAACTATCCAAGTGCTCTTCACATCCAACAGTCCAGATTTTCCTGAAAAGCCTTCCTTTGTCACGGTCATTTCTACAATTTTGTTCAACAGTTGTTTTACGAAAATGAAATTCTGGAAGATGCTCTGTTGCCATCCATAATGCAGAATACTGCGAAGTTTCCTAACGTTAGAAGGGGGTGAGAACCAGAATAGCCATCGATCTGTTCACCTACACCAGATCCGGCAACCATGGCTGCAATTTTTTTTACCCTTTTTTTTTCTTTTTTGTTCTAGAAAGAGAGGCTGTAATGAAACTTGAGTTTGGATTTTGGGCTAATTTAACTGTTTTCTTTGCATAAGAATTTTAGTTTCGTACCAAATTTAAATTTAATATAATATTATAAATAGGATTAGAGTAAAATAGGAAAAAAGATGAAGCACACACACTTCTATCAAGGGAATGTCCAAGTGTTAGACACATGTTGAAAATGTCAGGACATGTCAAAAATAAAATCTGACATGATCAAACCGCGGTCAAGACATGACTAGACAAAGTTAAACAAGTTCCAATGTGGTTGGGCACACGATGAAGGTTTTTTTTTTTTTTTGGCAGTTTTCCCCGAAATATGGAATTAACAATACGTTAAAGCCCACATCCTAAGAAATTCAAATACTTGAAATTCATAAAATAAATAAAAAAACGGAGAGAAACAACAAGAAGGAGACTTAATGCTAGAAAGAATGGGAGTAGAAAGCAAATATCAAACCAAATATCTTACAAGGATTGAGAAAAAGAGTGAAATAAGATAGAGATGGCATAAAATGAGGCAAGCAGTGTTGTTAAGGCTTGCGCCTAGCATTGTACCTTAGCGCTAGTCAACAAAAGCGCCTCAGACCTTTTCGGGCAAGGTGCATTTGATCAAATGCATGCTTGGTGCACCTAGGGAAGCTTTCTGTAAGGCTATACATGCCAAAAAAAAAAAAAAAAAAAAAAAAAACCCACCTGATTGAAATTCTCTTTAATTTCTTTTAGTTTTAATCTTTTTCATTAACTAAACCTTTACCAGTAAGATAGGAGATAATATCAAACTCTCTACTTCTCACCATTTGCATATTCAACAACAAACATAGGACCATAAGGAAATCATGCATATTGGCCAACAAAGGACAAAGAAAATTTTGAATGTTTTGTAAAATAAACTGGACCACATTTTAGAATTTATTATCATACTAATATATTTTAAGCTTATTTTTCTTATATAGACACGTACTAAAATACACATACATACATATTAAGCCTCGCTTCACTTAGGCAAGTATTTTTTTATATGTCTTGCATCTCAGCCAATATCAATGTTGTCAAGGCGCCCGGCATTCCTATGCCTTGCGCCTTAGCACTAGACAACAAAAACACCTTGGACCCTTTCGAGTAAAGACATATTTGATCAAAAAGCATGCGCTTGGTGCACCTAGGTACACTTTTCTTTTAAGATGATGGGCATAAAAGGCAAAATTTAAAATTTTTTTAAAAAAAATGCCTAATCAAAGTTCTCTTTAATTTCTTTTATTTTTAACATTTTTTTTTCATTAGATGTAACTTTAGTAGTAAGAAAGGAGATAGTATCAAACTCTCTACTTTTCAATATTTGAGTTAACAACAAACATGAGACCATAAGGAAATCATGCATATTGGCCAACAAAAAAATGCCTATTTTGCAGACCACTCTTTAGAGTTTATTATCATAATTATATATATATATATATATATATATTAAGCTTATTATACACACACACACACACATTACATATTGCATCTTACTTGACTCAAGGCAAACGCTCTTTTTGCACCTTGTTCTTGAGACAATATAAGGGTTCCACAACACTGGGCAATATAAAGTTTCTATTGCCTAGAGTGTGGCTTGCACCCTTGACAACAATGGAGACAAGTATGAAAATAATTCTCTTGTTGAGTAATTTAGAGCATGATAATTTAGGCCTTAAGACCTTGAGTTTGAGCTATTTTCTCCTAATGGATTTTTAAGGTTTCAGTTTTTAAATTCAAAACTAATTTAAGAAATTGAAAAGTTATTTGCATGTTAATATTTAATTGGAAAGTATTAATTTTACATTTTTATTGTATATTATAAAAAAAAAAAAAAATCCTTGCTGAGTCCTGTTGTACCCTTGTCCTAATTATTTAGAAATTTTCATGTCATTGTATCATGTCATGTCATACCAGTATTGCGTGTTTGTTTTCTACTGGAACCAATCCAACACATGCCAAATGGCCACCAAAAAAAGCCACATGGCATTTTAAATTTTAAAAAATTCCAGCTAAGCATAGGCGGATGCCACATTAGCATTTTCAATGCCATCAAAACCCATTCCCCCCATGCAATCCCACATCTTGGCCGCATGGACTAGGAAAATCCACATCAACAGAACCCCAAACCACCAGCAAAAAAGCTCACCACATATGTTAAGTCAATGCCACATTATCATGTCAACTTCTACATCAGCAAACTTAACGAAGGAAAATTAACTCTATTATCGATTGGACAAAAATTCCAAATTGTAAAAATGTAAGGGTCGTATAAATCTTGAAATCATTGTAGAAAGACTATATCCACATTTTGGCCTAATTGAGTTTCGGCAACCAATATTAAGTATGAATTGAGTATAGATGCGATCAGATAGTCTCCCTTGTATCAGAATGATCTACTTTACCCCGGTTTCTTCTCTTCTAATTCCTCTGCTCCTTCCCCTCTTCCCTCTGATATCCCCTATACCTTTCCTTTCTCCCACTCTCTTCTATTCATCCCCCATGTCATATCTCATCCTAGCACCTAAGTTACTTATCTGACAGGTGATCATGCAACCATTAGAAACATAAAAAAGGAAAGATCACCATGTACCTCAATTAAGGGTTCTGTAATGTTGAAGTTAAGCTGTCCTGTTGATACGAGATGTACATCTGTAATAAAGGAGTCGTCTAGCAGAGCATTCAGCTCTTGTTTTCTAATTATCTCCATCTCAAACTTCCAAGGCTCGAGAAAAGGCTCCCAAAAGACCTACAACAAATGCAAACAGAACAACTAGGAGAATAAGTCATGTAAAGTTAAAAATAAACAGCAATGTATACTATATGCCAATATACCTTGTGAATGTTATTGTAATTCACTTGGATATCACATGCAGCTGCACTTTCCATGCTGTTTTGAGTCATGTTAGCACGGAAGAGGAGGTTCTTCAGAAGAACTTCTAAAAGAGGTCCACTACAACTCCACTGAAAAAAAACAAAAAAAAAAAAAGGCAAATATATGTATTAAAGTGAAGGAACAGAAGATAAAACATGAAGTGGTATGCTATAGCCAACTCGACCACATAAAATGGTATTCTACTTTTTATGGATAGCACATAGAAATTTAATTAAACAGAAAAGCAAATAAAGCATGTAGAGATAACCGCGTAGTGGCAATACATAATTTATTTCGATTGCTACAAATTGTGAGAAGCAGCCAAACAATCACATTGTCTTCATAACATGCCATTGGAAAGAAGAATATCATGCCTTTCTCTCGCTCACACATCCACTTGTGGAAGAAGAGAGTTTTACAAAATAAGTAAAAACTAAAAATTAGAACATTGTGATCCTTACTTTCCCCACACCAGATCCAATCTTCACATCTAACACATCATGGAAA
>JBBYHL010000014.1:2363399-2373418 GCA_038381835.1 Adansonia madagascariensis | reverse complement strand
AGCTAAAATATTAAGGTCCAGCGGATAAAGTAGTAAAAATACCCTTCCATCAGACAGCATAAGAGAGCCCTTCCTTAGCTGGATCTTAAACTCCATACTTCCGAAGTTAAAGTGAGATCTTGATCCAGGAACATCAAACTTTACATCATGCAAGAAAAAGAATATTTGATGTGATAGCCATAAGTCTAGCTGGTCACACTGAAACCCCAGATTGGCATGTACTGGCTTTTCCTGAATATTGCATATCTCAGTATCCACATTAACTTGAAATATCTCGAAGAGAGGCCAAGAATTGACATATTCATCGCCTTGAAAACCCACAGCACCACTTGTTTTTTCCAAAATGCACTTGAACTTTACATTTTTACCAGAAATAATTAGTTCACTACTTTTGCCATGTGTCATAAATGTCAAAAGTTTACAACTCATATCAATACCAGTAGAAGAAACATTCTGCAAGCCCTCCTCAGTAAATGCTTCATCAATGACATGTAATGGAAAAAAAACCCTAATGCCAATATTTTCAGACCTAAGAATAAGGACAACTGTTTCCTGCATCATGCTCGGTGGCACATTATAAGCTGAGGCACCTGACTTTTTATCAGAAATTTCAGGAACAGTTGCTGATATATTATGAACTGGACGAATCATATTCACAGCTGAACTCCTTGACAATGAATCTAACTTTGCAGTTTTGGCAAGTTTTTTCCCATAAGACTCGAGCAGGTCAAGGACCACAGTCCAGTCAGAACATTGTAGCCAGATATCAAGAGAAGGAAGACAAATATAAACATCACTTTGACATGGATCAAATTTTGAGAAAGACAAATCAAGAACTGATGATGTTGAGCAAGTACCAGAACAGCGTGCTAGTATAACCGAATTTGGCAATGAACATAATGCTAAAGAGAAAAAACTTAAATCCAAGTTTATAGGTTTCCCATTTATCACCGACATGGAGCAAATAAAGTTCATTTCAGCTTTAGCAACTGGTTCAAGTAAGCCCTTCCCCAAGCGATTCAATTGTATTGCAAGTGATTCAACATGACATCTGACTTCAGAAAACGTTATGGAAGAATCTACAAGTGAAACTGCCCTATTTTCCTTTCGCAATTTCCTTGACTGTAGAAACTGTAAAACATCAGATGTGTAACTTTTTGATTCATCCTGAACAAAGGAAAACTGGTCTATGATTTCCAATAACGCTTCAAATCCACCAATTAAGTAAAAATCTGTCAAAAAGGCCTAGAATAGATGAATCATACATTTCAATGGAAAATAATAATAAAAGCGATGAGTATTATTCTAAAGTTACCAAGAGAGATTAATTGATCATACCATCAATAAAAACTTGACAAACACCGATTCTTGACATGATACATGTGGAACCAGAAGATTTTGTAGAAAGGGATTCCAATTCGCTAGGTATTCTGATCCAAACATCAGCACTGAATGGCGCTATCAAAGAGAAATTTATGGGTTTGGTACCTGGAGTAAGTGTCAAGCAATCATCCTCAAACAACAACAATGATAGGGACAAATCTCGTCCAAAAATATTCAGACAATTGTTTGTTCTTGCAACTTTATTTTCTGGAACCACATATTCAGGAGGAATGTCCTTCAGCACATCACTCAAAGCACAATCATTGATAAAACTACCATATAACTGTTGAATATCTGTCTTCAGAAACTGATGGTCATCACTTTCTATGGGCAAAACCAAAGTGGAATCCAGAACCTCAAATTTATAAATGATAGTGCTCTCAATTTGGCCACCCATATACTCAATATTTTTGCTTACAGGCTGCACACTTGAATTTGAACTCCAGTCATGCAGTGAAAAGTAACCAATTATGATGGCCAAGTAATGGAATGGTAGAACACAACATGTACGCTGAATTCCAAAGCTAACTTCAAGCTGCGAACTTAGTGATCCAGAACTCACTTTCTTCACACGTATATTTAATATTGGAGAAAGGTTCGGTGATGAAGGACCCCACAAAAAGTCATGCAAATTATTGGTCCACCATGATGATGTGAGAATCACCCCCTCAGAAGAAGAGACCAGATCCATACAATCACCATAAATGCTAAGGGAAGATTTTGAGGTTGGCAGCATTATTGTTCCAACAATACAAGATGAATCATGGAAATGCAGTGTAACTCCTGAGAGATTGATGTCAATAGCATATAAATTTGCATCAGAACTCCCTGACACAGGAAGTGCAACCATTCCCATTGTGGATTTTAACTGGGAGGTATGAAAAGGGTTAGATCCCTTCTTCAAACTGCAATTTGAGCTTCTAAACTTGTTCTCTCTTAAATTCAATAACCTCCTCCAGTCAGGAACAGAAAAACGAAGTGAACTCTCTAGACTACCGATGGAACCTGAATTATGTATTGTAACAAATGGAAAACAATCCAAAGATATGCTTGCATGATCAGATGATCCTATTTCAGAGTAATTTGAGAAACCAAATCTTTGGAACTGAAAACCTGGCATATTTTTTGTACTTTTAGCGTCAGAAGTGCAGCCAAAAGAATTCTCAGCTCCAGTAAATGGACTAGATGAACATATTCTATCATAAAACCCAACCAACAATCCAAATATATATGGATAGCAATGGAGGTCAACATCATTCATGTATACTGTGAACTTGTGACTTGCGAAATCTCTATTCCCAAGAGCTTCATAATATAAAAGAAAACAAGCCTTGGTAGATTTATTCTTGTCACAAAGGTTATCACTTGCACTACCAAGCGTAATGGCCATTCCATCCCAATTTGCATTATTTGAGGGATAAAGATCCTTGAACGAGCATAAAACATGTTCCCCATCCAATGTATGTGCAGTAACCTCCATTGCTTCCAAACCGACCCGGCACCTCTCATACTCGAGGAGAGAATACCTACAATTGTAAGAAATTTGATTTCCAGATAAAAACGTATGCACTGACCTAGCATTCAGTAAAGAAGAAGATTTGAAAGTAATATTCATAGCTAATTGATATATTAACAAACTTTTTAGAAAGAATTTCATATGACACAGGTATGCAATTTGCAAAGCACCTGTAGCTTAATTTCGGACACTACTAGTTATGTCCACAAGCAGGTGAAAGAAAAGTACATCTGCATATTTAAGAAGAAAATTAACAGTCAGCAACATACCACACATCTAGATTTTTTAGAACAAACGTGATGGAAGAGCTATTTTCTCCATCATTTCCAAGATCAACAAGAAAATTGACTGATTTGATGTTTGCAGTTAGACTGAAACCAAAATGAGGAGCCCCTGGGTGACTTGATGCATTATGAAGTGAATTTGGGTTTTCCAGCATGATAGGTTCAGATCTTGAACATTGTACATTAAGAAGCACTATCAGTACAACAACTGCCTCGTATATTGATTGAGAAAAGTTTGCATCAAGCGATCCTACAGCAACATAAACCTGCAATCAAGAATGCTGCTCAAAAGGAAAATCCTAGAGCAAGATATCTTATTTACACATGCAAATCCAACTAAAAAAGACAGAAACTTAAACACTCCCAGGTATAGAACTTTTGCCATAGGAAGCTTAATCCTCCAGTAACATAAACTGACACAATTGCAAAAAGAAAGGGAAAAGGGGGAAGCAACCAAAAAAGAGGCATACTTCCCATAAAATCTGCTCATATCCAAGTCACATTATCCTTTGCATCTCCAATACAAATTATTCAGATTAGTCCGCAGCAGAGATAGTTACTAAGGAATGGTTCAATGAGTTTTAGGCAAGTGGGGAAAAAATAGAGATTTTAAGGAATAAAGGAAGGTTACAGTTACAAAGATATTCATGAGATACATTGTTGCATGTGATGACATGTGTACAGTTATTGCTTTATTCATCCTTTACGACGAAGGAAGCACCCTGTTCAAAAACATGCATGTATTCAAGTATTACATAGAATAAACTTAATAATATTAACAAATTCTAACAAAACACTCTTTCACTCCTCTTTATTTTGATTTCACCACATAATACAACTATAAAGAGACAAGGACTTAATTCAGATGATAATAAAAACAAGACTTCAGACACCAAGAAAAAAAATGTTATGAACTTTCGCATGTGAGTTCATACGTATATCCCTATGCCGTTTTAAAATTGAAACGCAAAGGGGGCATGGAATATTCTTTCAATTTTCCATTCTTTTAATACCACCGCATGAGACCATGGGAGTAACATAAAGGGGAAAAGAGAGGTATCTGTGAAAAAGATGAATTAGAAAGAGGACTTAAAACCAAGAGTATTTTGCCATGTAATTCCATGATGCTAGAGAACCAAAGGGATATCAGAATAAGATAAGATCTTCCCTCTCTTCAAAATGTCACCACACAAGAGAAGTATATCGACACAAAAAATCCCTTACTACCTCCAGTCAAAGTATGAGATAACATAACAAGTTAATGCTTATTGCAGCAGAAAAGGGCCTCAATCTGAAGAAATACCCAAAACTTCTCTCTGAAACCCAAATGCTAACTTCTAACAATTTAGTTATACCTAACTGAATGTATGCCTTGACCTATACTATTTATATATATAAAGAAAGAAAAAAATTTGGAGTCAGTGGAGGGAAGAGACTGGCTACAGAGGAATATTCACTTTCAGAATAAACAGAAGTGCAACAAGGAAAAAATGAAACAACAGATACAAGAACACTTTCAGCATTCCAATCAGTCAACATAAAAGCACATTGTTTTAGCACCTGATAACCATAGATCTACATTCTACAAGATTCAATCTAATTACCTCCAATTGTTTCAGTCTTGATTCATCAGGAATAATGCAAGATGCAAAAGTAATACGGGCACAAAACTTTTTCACAATTGAGATAGCGTAGGGATAATTAGGCTTCATCAGCTTCACCTGCTCATATAAGTTGCTATTATCGGAAATAGAGTAACAAAAATATAGAATAAAGTATGCAACAAGAACAAGACACCTGACCTCAAAATCAACTAGTTTGGTCTCAAAGTGATTATAAAGATCTTGAAGCTGAAAACTTGTTAACCAATCAGAGGTGGATGAAGAATCGACTAAGTTCTTCTGGATAAATGATTGTCCATCGATACTTGAACTGAGAGTGTCTAACTCAGTTCTAGAAGCAAAAACAAGAGATCCCAAGTCAAAAACCTGGCAAACACACAATAGATCAGAAATTGAACTTTAATATGCAATAGTAACAATGTGAATGTCCTAATAAACACATTAAACAATGCAGTTACCATGTTAAACTCTTCTGAAACCGCATTCCCAGAGGGAACACTTATTGTAATGTTGGTGATACTAACATCCCATGACATCTTCTTATGACTTGATAGGATGCATCTGCAAAATATAAATAAACAACTAGAACTGTCCGTGTCTACGACATGTAGCGTTTGAATCATAAAAAAAATTTCACCACCATTAACCATTACACCAAGTACCAAAAGAACTTACTCAGCTTTTGCTAGCAATCGAGACTTAACATCTTCAATTCCATTAAGTGACGACAAAACCTGCACTAGGTTAAGTACTTAGTATTACTTGCATGCTACCCTTGTCCTCACAACGTTCAAATAGAAAAACATGGAAAGATGTTATTTTAATTATTCTATAGTTGAATAACTGAAGGAACATTTTCACCTGTAAATTTAAGAAGACAACCTAAATAGCAAGTTCATGCATTAGACTCTTCAACATTGAAAATTGGCAGATAAACAAATTTAAGCATCCATCAATGACACAGGAACATTCTAGTTACAAACCTGATCTCACTTTATTTGATCAATACCTAAACCATAGTAACCACGTGGTACGAAACTGGGAACAGGATACACAATTAATTATTTTATGGCACAATGGGTCAGTCTCCATTGGTTTGTTATAGTGAGTCACAGTACTCCATAAAGCATTATTAAATCAAATGGTTTGCTTTTAGATTGAAAAGGATACCAACGTACTTTGCCTTTTTTCCCCCTACTATTCCTATGAGATCAAAGATGGTACCTATAAAAAGACTTCCACGATCATTCCTCAAGTTCATTCTTTTGTACAGTCACTAGAACTAGCAGGCAGTGGTGGAACCAGTGCAAGTAAGAACCGACTTACAACTCTAACTTTTGACATACTATAGAAATAGATATCTTGCTTTTTATATACCAAGAGATTTTTCATACTGCTACCATATGAAAGGACTAGAACCACAATAAATTGCCAACATACACCAAACTGCCATAAAGGAAGCCCCCAGATATATATATATATGTATATATCTTAATTAATATTCAACAAATTGTGAATCTGAAAAACTGGAATACAATCTAAAAGAGAACTTGTAATGCATTATTCTCTAAGCATCATCAGTTTTACTGGACACGTTAGATGATTTAGATGATATAAAAGTCTTAGACACGCTATTTCACATGGGCAAACAGCTTAAGAGATTAGAAGTCTAGAAAACCTATACGTACCTAAGGAATCATGCCTTAATTAAACCCAATTGGAAAAAAAAAAAAAAGAAAAAAAAAAGCAATAATTGTACAAGACATCTGCAGCAATTGAGAGTGTTTAAACAGGAATGATGCATACTAAATATGCCAACAGAAGCAATAAGACGGACTGAATAGGAAGAGGCAGCGTGACTGATATAATTTTTTTCTTACCCTTTCATGCTGAAATTCAAAGTATTTGATAACAGTGAAAATTTCTATGATATCACGAAAAAATGTTGTTTCATAAGCAACTTCAAGTGACTGAAGCATGACCTGAGTGTAGAAGTCATATGAAAAAAAACACTTGTAAATAAAATAATATCATTAAAAATTATGTAAACAATTTTTATACTATCAAGTAGACAAGGCTTTCCATATAGCACCAAAAAGAAGGGCATAAAATTACATTCACCGACAATTCAACATCTCGCTTCGGAGACAATTCTGCTTGAACTCTGCATAAAGGCAGATCTTCCACAACATTGTTCTCCATACAGGACTGAAAACATACAAATAAAGAATTAAATATGAATACTAGTTAGATGCAAAAGAACCTCTTCAATATTGTTATCATTGAATGGAATTATCCTCTCTGTCTGAAAACAAAACCCCAAGATGCGTACCATTAACACTATCTTATAACTTAGATGGGGTTTCTCTGACACTAACAATGTCATTTCAAATATGTTTCTCTTAACAAGTGCTTTTGGGATGTGGAAATTCAGATGGTTTTATGGAGAAAAATATTTGAGTTCAGCAAGGTTTGCTTCCTTTTTAAAAAAAAAAAAAAAAATAGGAGGGAGGGTGGTAGAAAAGTGATAGCTTTGGTTCAGAATGTCATGCAAGATGTCTCAAGGTCTGAAGTTCAAATTTGGACCTTTTTATATCTCAATTTGGCAGTTTTAGCCCCTCTACCTCAAGTTTAATGAGTGTAATCCCTGCACTCATTAAAAATTTATTTCATAATGTTATTAATATCTTGCCTTTAATGATGTTAATAGAAGTGCAGGGATTAAATTTATTAAAATAGGAATAGCGGCGCTAAAACCATCAAATTTAGATAATAAAAGGACCAAATTCATACTTCTACCACTGTCTAAATTGCAGATTCTGCCATATAAAATCCTAGTATCTGTTCATCATATCTCATAGAAAGCAGCCAATTCGAAACTACATATACCCTTAACAAGAGCCAGCAGACTTAGTGGAACTTTGCTAACAATTTGCACTATTTCTATGGCATAAAAAACCATTTAGCAGCTTCACTAACCGCACAAATAGGTTTCTTACCATTTATATAATACCTTAACCTAGACCCAGACACCTAGGGACTCCCTTTTTAACTAAAAATAGGCACCATTTTAATCTAGCATATTATTGGTGGAGCTGAACTGGTGTGCACGGCCAGGTCAACAACCGTATTGCATACCATTTAGCACGGAGCAATAGAAACCCTTACCATTAATCGAATCACTTGCTCATTGCTTGCATTAACCATCTCTCCTGACTTAACAAAAGCAAGCACAGTTACCAATTCTTCCTGAAGGTTGCACTTGATAACTACGTCATGGAGATTCAACTTAGCAATTGCTTGACCTAAATTCCTACAAAAGCAAAGTAACAAAATGACCATTTAACTATGCATGGACCAGAACAAAATAATAATGATATTAATAACAAACATGCACAAAACCACTACCTGATTCAATGCTTAGTGGATGACATAAACTACATAAAATGCAACATCAAAAGAAGAAAGAAACGTTTAACTAATATAGGTGAAAATATATGGGAATAGCAGGGCATGGAAACTTTGATAGCTGAAAATAGCACTGTGGTTCCTACAATTCTAGTGAGGTATTCAGGTTAGGTAGTTTAGATATTAAAGCATGTTTCCTTTTAAAGGAAAAAAGTAGCAAAACACAGCAAGCAGAAAAAGGTTATTACCCACTCACTGTTCTACCCAGGCACGGTCCTAATGATACAGGCGAAGCTGAAAGTATTTTCTTTACAGTTTTACTTCTTTCAACACTCAAGAATTTGAAATTGCAGCCTTGTACTTTTTAATATTAATGTCTGCCATCTAATTCATTGGCTCTTCTTTATAAGTTTTCTTAAGTTACATTGGTCTTGCATGAAGTTCTTGTTCCTCAATGATGCTGTATAAGCTTGTAATAGAATTTGCCATGCTTATTCTCTACGATTGTCACACCACCACTTGGTTATTTTCTTTTCCACTCCCCTTGAGGCATGGCCTTTGCTTAGATGAAAAATTTCAAAATTATACTTAATTTGAAAGCAGTATGTCAAAGCAGTATATCAAATAACAAATTATGCAATTTGAAATGTTGGTTTTTAAACACAGTGTTCGAATAAAACAATGGGGATTTCACAAGAGAAATTAGCAGTTGCCCAGTCCATTACCAAAATGCCCCTAATTATAGCTAGAATTTTCCATCTCAACCACAAATACCAAGTCATACAAATTACTCATCACTACACTAAATGGTTAATAAAACTGTAGTAGAATTTTCCAAGAATTAACAATAAAAAATGAGAAAGTAGGAATAAGAAAAAAAAATACAAATAGGCATGATGACAGTAATGATGTGGACTAATGATGATTTCGAGGTGATGATCTCAGTTCTGGAAGATTGACCTCTATTTTTGGTTAAGATGGTCTAGTTATCTTTATTCCATTATTTTGGGTGAGGAAAAGCATATCAGACAAAAGTATTGTTAAATCAAGGCTGTTTCAGATGGGTCAACAAATACATGGTCAAATATCTAGACATTTTGAAATTCTTATACTTTGTAGGCAAATAAGATAGATGCTTTTTTAGAATTTAAAGCCCTTCCACAAAATGAAAACCATCCTAAAATTACTTCATCAGGTATTACTTTGGCTTTTATGTGACATTTGCTTCTCAATTTGTTTCAACACCTATTTCCATTGCCAAAGGCCTAAATAGATGGATATGCTTGAAATTAAAGAAAACCAGATGATGTTTAAGCATAGTTACTAGCTTTCCAATTTTTTATGCCAAAGAAT
The DNA here is from genome assembly GCA_038381835.1 of Adansonia madagascariensis. Classification (NCBI taxonomy): domain Eukaryota; kingdom Viridiplantae; phylum Streptophyta; class Magnoliopsida; order Malvales; family Malvaceae; genus Adansonia; species Adansonia madagascariensis. Next base: position 2,363,852 of record JBBYHL010000014.1, on the reverse strand, counting down.
TTGCAATCTCTATGGGAAACAGCTACGTAAATCACCTGTGCATCATACAACACTGAAATTATTCCGAGCAGATAAACATGCTATTTCTGAAAAGCAAGATCTTCCAAAATAAACAAAGACATTAAAACATAGAAAAATAAACTACACCGTATGTCATATATGTTGTACATGATATTGTTATTCCCAGGAAACTGAAAAGAGATCACACAAAGCGGAGGATATCTATGAAAAGAATAAAGAAAGAAACAACCATACAATTTGCATATGCCAAATGTCATATCAAAGGTTAAATTTATTCCCAGAAAATGAGGATGATATATATGAAAAACATGAACAAGATAACCATAGAACAACAATAGCTGATACAAAAAGAGGTTAATGCCAGCATGCTTCTTTGCAATAAAAGAATGAAATGGGATCTCCTTTTCTATCAGATGTAGCTTAAGTAATATG
>JBBYHL010000014.1:2315644-2358083 GCA_038381835.1 Adansonia madagascariensis | reverse complement strand
TTGTAGGCTACCAACTTAAATTTAGACTTAATCCTTACTTAGCCCTACCAAACATACAAGGTTTATTTAAAAGCCTTAAGTATGCCTGAAAGATTTTAGAATCTTAGCTAACATTTGGTATGCGGAAAGCTAGCCACCAAGTTGGGAATTAAACTAGCAGTAGGAAATTCCTATGTTTGGTATGGCACATTTTTGAAAAATAACTTTACCGTGATCATCTCCTCCAATCAAGTGATAGAATATAGTGGCTGGCAAAGTTGATCTGAGCACAAAAACCCATCCAACCTGCCCTAACCCAACCCAATTTGACCAAAACAAATCCAACAACTTGAAACTAAAAACGACCAAAATCCACATTAACACAAGTCCGAAACTAACCTAAACTTGAACGACCCGAAAGATTAGCCAGAAATAAAATTCATTTGACTTTAAAACTAAACAGCTTGGACCATAAACGATGTGACCCTAACCCAGTTGCCACCTTTGATAGAATGTGATTCTTATGGGAGTTGGTAAAGTTACTTTCCCATGTTCAAGGAAAGTGAGAGTTGTTTCTTATGACAAAATTGCCATTCAAGCTTTCTATTCAACCTAGCCACCACCTTTTTCTCCATATCTTTTTATTCACACCCGCAGCCATACACCTATACTTACCATCTACATTTCCTTTTATATCAAAAAAAGCACACCCATGTCAAAGACTAGCGCCAAGACCAAATAAATCTTCATTTTCTATCTGAAATTCTGGCTTGCCTTTGGCATTGGTTTTAGAGCTTTTCATTGAATTTTATAAGGGTTAGTGTAACTTTAAGGACTGGAGATTGCTGGAGGTTTGATTGATAAGGCAATACAGGTTTTTTTGGCCAGGATTCTAGTGCCTCGAAACCAAGAAAAATCAAGAAAGAGAGGTTTACCCAGCAAAAGAGAGAAGAAGAAGAAAGGATATGGATTTTATTTTAGATTTTTTGGCCATTCTCACTCCAATTAATTCATATTTTTTTAATTTAAAAGAATAGTTAAATTATGTAAAAACAGGGAAACTAACACCTTTTAGTGCAAAGCATTCTTAATGTTTATGTTGTTAAAAATAAAAATTATGTACAAATAATTCTTTTTACTACGAAGAATTTTTTGTAAATAATTTTTATCATTAGCAATTGATCACAAAGTTTATATTCTCTTAAAAGGATGCTTAAAGTTAAGATGTGTAGTTTTTCTCATTTTAGTTGGTAGGTGTTCTTAAATTTCTTATAACTTTCCTAGTAAAGTACCTAATCACCTAGACAAGTCAATGTGAGCTTCCCATGATCGTAATCAACACTTTCCCATGCCTATGATACATGGCAATGTTATCTTACCAACAATATAATACCCAGCAATGGCATTACGTCAAACCAAATAAGGAAAGGCACCAAATGGCCCCTTAATTCTACACAAAGAAAGTAGCTCTAAAGCAACCGATTGGTTCTATCTCTATGTTTAATACTGAAATGAATATCAAATGTCAAAAGTCAAAAGCATAACATCTTTCTCAAATGGATATTACCTAAACAAGTATTGACTCCTTTCGATCGATCATCACTAACCGACCAAAAAGCTATTCACAAAAATCGATACGACAAGCATATAGGGGCAAGCTAAAAATTGTTCAGAAGCATCTAATGAAACTAGAAAAGAAGTCAGGCAACATGTATGTAAAACAAAATTTGGAAGCATGTCCAAGTATAAGTCCAGAGAGAGACAAAGAGGGAGAGTGATGAAAATATGGAAATTTTAGCATTTATAGTAATGGTAGTGCTTAAAAATGAATTAGGATTGAATCAATTTAGATTTTACATCAAATGAGAGTTGAAATGGTAGAAAAGGTAGCTAAAGATTTTGGGCAAAAAGAATTTCAGGGTTAATTAGCGAATGGTAGAGTTCGGCTAGTGGAACTGATATGAATATAAGGCAAGATTTAGTTCTGAAAGATAAGAAAGGAATTTGATTTAGGTTGCAGATTATAGTTTGATAGAAGAGGTTTCTTTTTTTGACCGTGCAGAACACTATAGCAACAAAGGAGATAAAGAAGGGGAGCAAAAAAGAAAGAAACTGTTTATACACATCAATGTCTGCATAGAGCAATGCTAGATTTTAAGTTTTTGACAAACCCACTATGTGGGTAAATGACAAATCAAAAGGAAAAAAAATAAGGTACTCGACAATGGGTGGTTAGTTTTGCAGAAAATATATATTTTAAAAGAGATGGGGAAGTTAAGCAGTAAAAATGTGGCAGCAGTGTTTTAGCAGTGGAATTTTTTTTTAAGAAAACATGTGTTTTTATTAAAATAAATAAAAAGACATAAATATTCCTGAATTCATTTTATTATTCTAATTTTATTTTGGCATTTTAATTTTATTTTGGCTTTTACATAAATTCACCTACTAAGTTTGTATCACTTAGACTCGTGACACCAAATTAGTTAGGGTTTTAATAATAGAATAGATCCTTATAATTTCATCCATCAAAGTAAATGAAAATCTACATCAATTCCTAGAGTACTAATCCTTCTAGAAATAAGTAAATAGAAAACTAACTAGTCAGCAAGTAAGAAAAAACAAGTCCGAGCAAATATACCTAACTCCTACTATAACCAAAAACTCAACAAGCAAGGAATTAAATTTTAGTTCTACTCAAGTGAATGAAATAAGAAAATTGCCAAGTAAAATGCCGTGAAATTATAAATATGAAAACAATAAAAGTTCTTTCCCATAGCTGCACCACCAGGTCATAGTCAAAACTAAGTGAAATCTCTGAACTTATAAATATAAAAACAATAAAAATTCTTCTTCCAGAGTAGGATAACCAAGTCATAGTCAAAACTACGAGAAATTAAAGGAAAAAAAATGAAATGAGCTTTGAATAGAAATAATGCCGATGAAAAATCAAACTTACTTCTCCCTTAACTGGCTTATGTATAAGTAGTCTGAAAGGACCAAAATTTGCTGCAACTGAATCTCATTCAACGACACAACCTTAAAGAATTTAAGGACACAAATTAAAAATCAAATATCATTCAAACTAAAGGGCCGACAAAATTAAAAAGTACTAGTTATCGGTGAAAAGTAAAGCCAACCAAACAGGTAATTTTAGCACTGATAGAATACTGTGGCAAATCATTAAGTTTTCCTGATCTGTTCACCTGCATAACAAAAAAGTATGATAGAAAATTTTAAAAGTCAACAATATTACCAAAGAAAACTTGTAACTAATATGTGTGTATATCTAGACACATAAATCCATGCACATACAGGATATTTTATCATATAATGCAACCTTAAAGCACAAATCAATGCTACTAAGAAGGCATAAAAAAATCACCAGCTTAAGAAGTAAGAGCAAAATGTGGAGAAAGCAGAGTAACAAGTTGAATAAATAAATCCTCCTTTCCTATCACACTATACGAGGGGCATACAACTCTAAAGAAATATCTAAGTTGAGATCCCCTCACCCCTGAAGCATCAAAAGTTCTCCGTGCAAGGACCCAACATCTTCACCTAAAAACAATAAATGGTTTGCAACCAGGCACCCAATTCTTTTTCCTTTGGGGGAAAATTAGCACATATGCCTATAAATATATACCTATATCCACATTTCAAAACTTCCTAAAATGAATCCTTAAGATTCAAAGAAGAAAATCGAATAACATAGTCATGTTTCATAACATCAACATCAGAAAAGATGGCAAAACCCAGAACAATTCATGTTAGCTTGTCAATCTTTTGTCTGCTAGCATTTAATAATCATATTTCTTCTTTCTATAAAATGATAGTTTGTACAGTGAAACTTTTTTGAACCTGTAAAATATCCTTGAGGACTTTTGTGTAAGATATCACAAACTTTGATTGTTTGACATGCATTTGCAATAAATTTGAACGAAATTTCTGGAGGTTACAGATGTTGTTTCCTACTCTATCTTTTCAAAACTCTTGCAGTACTTCCATTGCCTAATTTGAATTTGAATGTATATACCTATATTTGATGCATTTACTTTTCATGAAAATGTTTGGCGGTTAGAGTTATTGGCTTCAAAAGTAACCTCTTAAAGACAGTAAACAAGGTTTAATGACCATTTTGGTTTTAAATGCAGTGCATAGAGCCAAAATATAAATGCTAGGGTATAAGCATAGTTAAGTCAAGGCAAAACTTGATAATCTACTATCAAGCTGAGTTCAAGCAATCTTTCCAAAGCTCATATTCAATTGAACTCAAGCAAAGCTCAAAATTTACACATGATAAGCTCTGCCTAACCTTATCCTGTGAGCACTTGCCATGGTCATTAGCAGCTCTACCCAACAAGGCTAAACTAAATTTTGACCTTATAAATCAAAAATCACCCTCCCAAAAATGAGAGCTTATATCCAGTTACATAAGCACATGATGTTTAAACTCATAACCTATCTATTAACTTAAATTCTCTGAAATGATTCTGCCCTTACCATCAGAGGAACAGAAACCATATACAAATGTTACAAAATTAATGTACTGCTTTTGAAAATCAACCAAAGACAATTCCACTAAAACCCTATCTCACCCACGATTCAAATAAACAGAATTAAGTTTTTCTTTTTTGTTTTATCACCTTGTTGCATGCTATAATTATTTATCTGGTGTCTAATTCCAGAACAGACTTAAAAACAGAACTAAGACTTAATGAAAAGCGGGAAAAAGAAATAAGGACCATTTGGACCCTTCAAGATGATTACATGCCTCACAACATGCCAACATGATGGATGTGAGCATAAAAAGGAACAGGGAGAGAAACATAGAGAGTTACAGAATGATAAAAAGCAGAAGATGTTATGTGACTTATGTCATAAGAAGTATTGTTATCAAAGGATATCCTGAGGAACAATTTTCATTAAAGATCTAACTATGATTTGTTTTAAAAGCAGTTTCCTAGCCTTGCTACAAACCACTTTTTCTTTTTCAGCACATAGATGCATAAAAGTCATCAAGCAAAAGCTTATATTACTTAGAGACTACAATGAAATTCTAACGGGAATAAATCCTGAGATAAAGAACTAGAAAGCTCAAATAAAATTTTCATACCAAAAGAGAAAGTGATACATTGACTGGCTCTAACATATGTTCAGATTTATCACCAACAAAGTGTGAATTCAACCAGGGTTCAGAATCCTCAGCTTTGCTTAGGCTCAAAACACTGGCAGCGTCCTTGGAGATGCTACAATAAATTTCTAAACCTTCAACTTCCAGAATTTTGCTCACCTGACCCATTCGCAACCTGCATTAGGAGGTAAGAAAGTAAAATGCATTTGAAAGTAAAGCTAATTACATACCAAGAAGATAAGAAGGATCGATATTTGGACTTATTTTTTTCAAATCGATGAATAAATAAGTGAAGAAAAGTAAATGCAAATTCAATTTGCCATTGGTTACTGGTGCTCCACAAATTAATGCATAATAAGGTAAATTTCATACACAGCCAAGCTAGAAGTATCATTGCCATTTAAGCTGAGAAACTTCAAATAACCAACTTCTGGAAGTCAGTAAGACAGCCTAAGTGGAAGAGATAGAGTGTGAATGTGAAAATTAAAATGAACATCAAGAACATTAGAGTAAACCTAAGAAATTACCCAACCGGATTTTGCTTTAACATTGTCAAGCTAGAAAATCTTAAACCAAATATAACCTGCCCCTGCAAAAACATTTAAGCAAATAAATGTTTACAACTTCAGTTCAAATTAGTTGCATAATAATATAATGCAAAGAGAAATGTTAAAACTAAAACCTAAAAACGATTTAACGCCAATTCTTAAAGAAATTACATATAATTCTAAGGTTCAAAACAGGAACTCCTCAAAACATCCATATGCTATTGAGCCTATACTCAGCCTATGCATATACAAATAAACATCCCAGGCTTAGTTTATTGGAAATTTCTACCTCGTTTGCTTCATCATCAATTACCATTTATTGCAGTCAGATGCGACATAATGATAATAGTTCCCTTTTGAATCACTATATAAATGATCAAGTAAGTAGTTCACAGGGAAAAACTACAGTGACCCCCTGGCTTATTAAGTGACCTTGCTTCCCAAGAACAGATCATGATTAGCATGCAAGTAGACATTCCATCTTCAGGAATTTCTATTTCTTATTAGAAATGGTGAAGTTCTAGCGTTAGCATCACCAAAAAAAAAGGATAATAAAGTATTAAAAAGGAAAACAACAAAAAGAAACCATAGCAAAACACATAAAAATAATCTTAAAATGCATGCAAACAACACAAACCAATGTGAGCAACATAAACAGGAGCAGCTAAGCAAAGCAGCAGATTAGTTATAATAAATGAAAATAAAAACATAACAAGGTTTACTGTAGAAGAAGCATAAGGTAGAAGAAGGAAGTAAGCTTACTGAATTGGATTGCATATCACTGTACAAGAGATTGAAATTTCTAATGGACACTTGGATATTCTCAAGAACCTAAAAGGAAACATACGAATAGTCAAGCGTGTAGAATACAATGAAAAGTCAGAGTGGAGGCAAGAGAGGGAGCAATTATCCACGACAACCATACAAGGAAATCAAAGAATATATTTATAGGCACAAATATTGAATAAAGAGGGAAGAAACAAGGGTTTCAAAAAGTGAGTTACCTTTGTGGTAACAAAGGGAATGAATGACCAACCTCCTTTATTATCTGCATAAGTTTACAAAAGCAGATTAATCTATAACCCCTATTAAACTTAAAATGTCACAACATACTACAATTTGCTCATTTAGCAATTCAAAAATAAAGAGAGATAAATAACTGACTAACCACAAACACGTCGTGATAGTTTAGCAAGCTCAGCAGCAGCAAGCTTAGCCTTCTTGCCAGCAAGTTCTCTTGTTTCGATGGCATCCATTCTCCACTGTCATAACATTTCATGAATCCATTACATTAGACTTTTCTTTTTCATTTCAATTCAAAAGAATGGAGGAAGATAGATGAATAAACAAATACCTCATGGTCATCCCTGGGGGATACAGAAAAGAAAACATTTTCCAAAGCAATAAGAATGGGTTCACCTCCAATCAAATTCCAAGGAACCTTAATGCTGAGTCTCCCAACTCGACCTTGCTTCAGAGCAAAGGGCAACTGCAGATAATCAAAGGCTTCGAGAATCAGGTCTATGTCCTTCAATTCGACCTCGATATTCCAAAGAGTGACCTTCACTTGGTCCCTTGAAAAATCCTTCACGTATCGCCCAAGATATCCTAGTAGCACCTGATGAACAACTCCTTCCAGCATTTTCTTTCCCTACTGCTTTCAAATTAAAATTGAAAATATTCTAACATTGCTCCAACTCCATTCACGAACAAGCACAATTGGAAATTTCGATCTATTTTCCTATACCTACAAAAAACTGCATGACCCAACACACAAAACCCTAAAACCAAGAATTCAGAAAAAGTTGCCTCACCCTCGGTTGTTGCCTCTGTAATACAAAGGGGCAACGCTCTAGTCTACCGTTTTCAATTTTTTATAAACCTGAAAGGTCAAATGCAACCACAAAAATGATCGAGGAATATGTTAATAGGCCATGGAGGCCTATCGCTGTTATTTAACGGGAAGGCTAAAGGCAGATGCCCGCCCTCACTAAAATTACCGAAACCGTCCGAATCCAACTGAACAGAATTAAATCTGTCGGTTCTGTCGATTTATCTACTTTTCAGCTTTCTTTTCACGCAATAATTTTTCATACTTTCCAGCAAATCAAATTCAAATTTAATCAATAATTTTCGGCAACATTTTTGAAGAATTCGAACTCACTCAATAAACTTAGCAACTTCAACAACGTTTTTCAAGAAAAAAGACAAATAGAAATACAAATACTGATCTCAATTTTTTTAATCTAAGATAAACTCAAGATATATACTCATCTTCTTGTGGTGGTGGAGTGACGCCAGTGCAAGGAGGTCGCAGATTCATGGGACAGAGGTGAAGAAGAAGGATGGATGAGAGCTGACTGACGAGAGAACAAAGGTGCAGTGTCACCGTCGGTGGCTGGTGAAGCAGTCGGAGAGGTGTTGAGTGCACTGCAACGGCTGCGATGCTGCCTATTGTCGGCTGGATGTTGGTGGCGAGCTCAGGGGTAGGGGCTGTCGTGAAAGAATATTAAGAAACAACCGGGCAGTAAGCAGAGAGGGAACAAGACAAGGGAAATAGCGGGTGTGTTTTATTTTTTCGTGTATATTAGGGATTTTAGGGTTTTAAATATATTTGCCATTATTATTCCTAAAAAACATAAATGAAATTACTTATTATATATATAATATTTAATATTAGTATTTAGTATATTAGTGCTAGAAAAATATTTAACTTCGCAAGTAGATTATAAGTTTTTCACATATTTTACTTTTAATTATAATTAATTTTTATTATATTTATCGAGTATAAGTTATCATTTTAACATTGCTTATGAAATCTCAAAATTTCACTTGTAGTATATAAAATAATTTTAATTATATTTATGAATAAAATTTTGTTACCCCTTATTTATGCCTTTTAACATAAAATTATTACGTGTTTAAATTAATTCTCAAATAAATTTGCGTTACATTACTTTGATGTTTAGCACCAACATTTAAGGTTCTATTTGTTTATTTTGGAAATCCTATGCCGCCTATAATTAGAGAAAGCTGCTACCTTTAAAAAACTGCTTTTGGTTGGGTCATCAGCAAATCACTGCAAAATCACAAGCTGCTATCTGTGATAAAATATTTGTTTGGTAAGCTTTACTATTTTTTACCATTTTTTTTAATTTTCTTCAAATATGTATACATACAAGACAAAGGAATTTATTTTACAATCTTATATTAACTTTGTTTAGGTTTCACAGTCATATATAATCAGTAAACAATTATTTTTTGCATTGATATAAAAGAAATAAAATTGATTAGAGTTGTTTCTCATGACAAATGATGCAGATTAAATATTTGATTATACATTCAAATATGTTTAGAAATAAGAATTTTCAAAGAATTTTTTTTCTTAACATAAAACATAAATTTAACATCTATCATGATATTATAATTAAATAAAAACTAATAATAATATTTTTGTATATTTAATTAATATTTTTTTTCTTTTGTCTTATATCACATTTTACATTTTTTGTGGGGCACCACGTGTTGATTTGAAAGCCAAGTTGGCTGCTGCACCTACTACCCCGCTACCATGAAATTTTGTTCCGTATTTTATTCGGCTTTTAAATTGTTAGGCACCACGTTGAGATTTTTCTTAGATTTTTTTAGCATAAAAAATTAATTTAATGTATATAATAATTTATAATAATAACATTATTATTATTAAATGAAATTAATAAAAATATGTTTACATATTTAACCATATTTTCCTTTTTTCCTACATTATACTTTATAATATCCATTTTTTCGTTAAGGAAAATATATGTCTAATGATCACTAATGTATTATACATATGCGTACATTCCCTAAATATCAATGGGTTGTTTGGAATCAAATGATTAACTATTTAAAATATTTTGAATTAAAACCTATAATTTTATTTTAGATGTTTAGATTATATAGCTTTATTTGAAGGAAACTTATAAAAATTCGAAAAAAAAATTTAGAATGAGTATTTATACTCCAAAATAAAATGATTTGATTTGTTCATATTTTACTTTTAAGTTATGAATGAAAACAATACAAATGCAATGACTAAATGTCAATTTTGTTGAAGATTAGAATTCACAGAAGTTGATATTGCTCCATCAATTGAACTGATGGAGGAACAAATTTCAGAGCAAAATAAGTATTCAAACGCATTTGATTCTTATGCTAATTTTATTACTTCAATTCATTCAAATTTGTCAGAAAAATGTGTTCTAAAAGTTGGCATGGAATTTGACACAGAACAAGATGGTTATAATTTTATAACAAGTATGCCAAAGAAGTAGGATTTAATATTCAAAGAAGTGAAAGGCATAAAAACATATATGGTTCCTCGGCAAACAAAGTTTTCTATTGTTCTTGTCAAGGTACTCGAAAAAAGGATAAAAGAGATGATGATGCCAAATGTCACCATCCAAAAGCAAGATTTGGGTGCTTCCTTGTACTAAAAGTTTCACAATTTGCTGATAAATTGCAAGTTACAGATCATAATCCTGCATTGGCTTCTTCTTCTAAGCATATGTTTTTAAGATCTCAGAAGACAATTAATTATATCCAAGCTACTGAACTTAAAATTGTTGATCGCTCTGGGCTAGCACCAAAAGAAAGTGATGGATTTTTTGCTAGAAAAATTGGTGGACTCGAGAATCTTTGTTTTACTCCTGAGGCCTACCGCAATTACTTACGTACTTAAAGAACACAAGAAATGAAAATTGGAGATACTAGCATCATATTGCAATATTTACAAAATGTGCAGCATAATGATCCTAATTTTTCGTATACCATACATGTTGATCTTGATGATTTCATAACAAAACTTTTCTAACAGATGGTAGGATGAAGTTAGATTATGAATCTTTTGGAGAGGTGGTATGTTTTAATATAATATATAGAAAAAAATAAAGATGGTAAGACTTTTTGCATTATTTGTTGGTGTTGAGCATCATATCTAATGTGTTATCTTCTAGTGCAACATTGTTGTATGATGAAATATGTATTACTTTTATCAAGTTATTTGGTTCATTTGAAGGTAATGTCAGGGAAAAAGCCGATGATAATTCTTATTGATCAAGATGTTGCAATAGCGAAAATGCTTGCTTCACAAAGGCCCGAAACGTATCATCGATTATGCGTATAGCATATGTATCAAGATGCAGCTAAGCAACTTAGTGATGCATTTGAGAAATTTAGTGGCTTTACTAAAGATATTAGCAATTGTGTTTATGATCATGATGAAGAAGAAGAATTTTTAAATGCATGGAATTAGATGCTTGCAAAATACAACTTGGAGAACAATAGTTGGTTCTAAAGACAATTTAAGTTGAGAAAAAAATGGGCTTTGGTTTATGGATGACAAACCTTTTGTGCAACTTGTCACAATATAGCCTAGATATGAATCCTAACTAGCCCGACTTAAAATGACGAGTTTACGCTTTGTTTCTATATATATCTATTTATCATTATTTTCTTTTATTTTTAGGGTGCATATCATCATCATTAATATCATTAATATTATTTTTTCGTGTCTAAGGACTGAGCTGTCGAGATGAATTGCTCACTCACTTAACTTTAAATAGTCGTTATGAAAAGACCATTTATTTTGGAGTCGCCACCATTCTTATTTTAGCCAGTGAGATCGGTCGCCTATCAAAGTTTATATTTTAAGGATTATGAAACCCATAAAAACAAACTCTTAAGTTTACATTTATACTAGAGATCGCTTAAAAGAGTATGAAAGTCGATTATAATTACAAGTAAGGATGAACTTTCCTGCAATGCTTGGTAATCGTTACCTTATTAATCGCGTGTTAACATAAATTTTGATTTTTATTTGGTTTCAATGTATGATATTTAATTATAATTCCCATTTATAAAAATAAAATTCTATGAAACTAATTTTATTATTTCGGATGAGAAAATTGGGTTTTTAATATTTTTGAAAATCAAAATGTCTTTCATACCCTCTTGAAGAACTAAAAGAATACGAAAAATTCATCATCCTCTTTCATACCCTGCTAGAGAGCTAATGGAATACAAAATGTTTTATTTTTCCAATATTCAAAAACTTCTTATTTTCATATTGAAAAAGGGTGTCTTGTTATTAAAATAATTCGTAGAACCCCTTGCATATTCTGGTAGAAATTTGACATACTATTTTAACATGGGAGACATTGCCTTAATTTTCAAAAATTCTAATTTTATTATAAATATTAAAAATTATCCTAAGACTTAGTTTTGACGAAAATTTCTAAACTTGACTCGAAAGACTCTAGTTTGGTCAAAATGACTAACATGTCCTCTAAAGTACACCATTGACTTAAAAGTATCCTGATAACCCTAAAAGACTCAATTTTAAAATAAATTGATAAAATATCCCCAAAGAGTACCTTCGACGCATATGTATCCCAGTAACCTTAAAGGATTCTATAACTATTAAATAAATGAACCTATTCCTACTGTACACCTTTGATGTAGAAGTATCCTGGTGATCACAGAGGACTTAGTTCTAACATAAATTAACTAAACTGTTCCTAAGATTTACCTTAGATAGTTATGTATGCCGATAAGCCTAAAGGACACTAAATGATCATGAAATCATGAATCTACCCTAAATATACACCTTCAGCATAAATGCATCTCGGTTACATTCTAAGATTCAATTTTAAGAAAAATTACCAAAATGCCCTTAGATTATACCTTTGACTTATTAGTATCTAGATACCCTAATAGACTTAAAATGACGATAAAATGACCATTATACCGGCCATGGGTAATATAAATATAAAGATAAACCTAAAATGCAAAAATTGTTAATAGGTCCCTAAGCTTTTCAAAATTACATTTCGTACCCTAACAAAAAACTAAGAGAATACGAAAGATTTTAATAATTTTTACACCTCTACAGAAGACCATAAGAATGTTAGAAACATTTTTAAAATGTCAAAAAATATCGTATTAGCCTCAAAATGCAAAGTTTTCTAAACATCCCTAATATTTTTTAAATTTATGATTTAGTCCCTCTACAAAATAAATCATAATTAAACACAAAATAGATCACAAAAAGTCATAAAAATCATACCAAAGATCATAGAATAAATTTGGCCAAGTACCCATAGTCTTAGAACAAAAATTTTGCAATTTCGTAAAGATGCCCCTAAACTTCCTAAAATTACCAAATAGCCACAACAATGGTGGAAAATGCATAAAACATATCCATACATATTCGAATAAACATGAAGACACTTTCACAAGTGTACACAAGCAACCGGCCAAGTACGAATGGCCTTGAAATAAAATTTTTCATTTTTGCATATTTGTCCTTAAACTTTGTAAAGTTGCAAAATGACCCCAAAATGATATAAAATGTATAAAACACATTCAAATATGCTAAACTAAGCACAAAAACACTTCTGCAAATATCCACAAGGTCAAGCATTTATGGCCATAAAATTTTTTTACAAATTTTGCAATTTAGTCCCTAATATTTTTATATTTGCAAAATAAGTTAAATAAAATTAAAATATCATAAAATCAGCCCCTACATGATTCTGCCAGCATAATATTTTGGCAAAAATATAATTTTTTTTCATCACATATTTTCATAAATATTAATATACATACATTTTTCAATTTTTACTAAGCATACATAAGCATTAAAACATAAAAATATTGAATAAAGCTATAAAAGACAACATGAAAATATTAAGAAAAGTTACATAAACATATATGCATGAAAATAACAATGTCTATCAACAAACACAAATAATCTCAAAGAAAATCAAATTATTTTTAATAAAAATTAACTAAAAAAACAAAATCAAAAATTTTACTCATAGCCATCTTACTTGGCCTTTCAACATGAACAAAAGTTACAAGCACAAGTATTCATTTAGCTCATTAAAAGAAAGACTCAAGCAAGAAATAAATAAAAATTAAGAAATTTACAAGAATTCACCTTGGGAAAGCTTGAAAAATTAGGTATTTTAGTGCTTTTTTTTTTTGCTTTTTATTTTCTTCATAAGCCTAAAGTCCCAAATGAAAAAAATCAAACCCCTATTTATAGGGATGAAGGACGGCAAACATGGTGGAGTTTCCACCAACTTCTACCAATTTCTTTTTTTTTTATTTATGTATTTATTTATTTTGGATTTTTATTTATTTATTTTTGGTTTCATTAATTGCATTTGTCTTTTAGTGGATGATGTAATGCATGGTATCTTCAAAGTTTAGAAAATCTTGAAAGATATTTGTATAATCTGTAAAATTTTATCATAAAAAAAAGTTAAAATGACCAAATTGTAAAAATTAAAAATTATGTATCTTGGAAGATATTTGTATAATCTGTAAAATTTTATCGTAAAAATTAGTTAAAATGATTAAATTTTAAAAATTAAAAATTATGTATTTGAAAGAAAATTTTATATGATTAATTTAATTTAATCTAATAATAAAAAATAATTTTTATAAACAATAAAAAACATTAAAAATAGCAAACTCGTAAAATTTTACAAGAAAAAACCTTACCAAGTAAAATTGTTATATGTAAAAAAAATATAAAATTTATAAAATAAATTGAATTTTGAGAAACTGATTTAATCTGAATTAAGCAATAATATTGGAAGAAATTTAATAATTATAATCTCAAAAAAATCCCACCGAAAAAATTCATAGAGTAGAATACTTCGTATCTCGATAACAAGGAAAAATCTAAACTCATAAAATAAATTAAAATTTTCAAATATGATTTTATATGAATTAAAAAATAATATTTAAAGAATTTTAAAAATTATAAAACAAGAAAAATCCTCTCAAAAAAATTTACAAAGTAGAAACTCCATATTTTGGAAACAAAAAAATTTAAAAAAAATGCAAAACTCATAAAATAGCATGAATTTTGAAAATTGATTTAATATGAATTAAATAATAATATTTGAAGAATTTTAAAAATTATAAGCTTAAAAAAATCTACCAAAAGAATTTACAAAGTAAAAAACGTCGTTTCTTGAAATCAAAAAAATTCTTTAAAAAATGCTAAGCTTATAAAATATAGTGAATTTTAAAAAACTGATTTAAAAGTGGTTAAATGAAATTATTTAAAGAATTTCAAAATTTAAAACTTGAGAAAATTTCATAAAAAAAATTTACAGATAAAGGAAAACTTATATTTTAGAATCGAGAAAAATACATTAAAACTTATATAAAATGAATTACATACAATATAGTATTCACAATATTAATTTATAAAATACTAAAGATGAAAGTTTGAAATCCAAAATGAGTCTTAACTGAAAACATTTCACGAGTGTGATACTTGCAATGTTGTAAAAAATTGAAAATACATTACTAAAATGAACAACTTGACACCTGGTGGTATATAAAATGCCAATATGAATTTTTCCTTGAATATTTCTAATTTTTCGGAGTGTATACTGGCATAAATATCACATGGGTTTCAGTAAAATTATACAACAGTAAACTTTCCAATTTTAATAAAAAAATTCTTAAAAATTTCCTAAAAATGGACGTTTGACCCTAATAACATCTGCAAAAACAAATTTCGAAATTTCAAAAGTGTAAAGTTAAAAGCTGATTATTTTACCGTGAAACTCATCTTTTTATTCGAGATTCATTTTGTACAACCTTTTAAATGATGCTAATTTTATCATATGCACCTGCGGTCATTTAAGCATAATTAAATAGGATATGAAAATGTACATTCCCCCTAAAGGAAATTTACTTGCACTAGGAAAGTACATAATTTTGTATCTCGGATATTTTTTGACTAATAGGAAAAGGGGCCTAGACAAAATTAGATGTCTACATAGATATATCCACTACTCAAAGAAGTGAGAGTATGAATAACCAAATAAATATGTATGTTGGTTATAATTATGGTTTCTTGTTTTTTCCATCACTTTGAAGGATTACTGGTTAATAGACAATAAGAAGAGTTGAAAGCTAACTACAAGGACAACCAAAGCAAGCCATCGTTGCCATATCAGTAAAGATATTCAAGCATGCAATAGATATGTATACTTCAAAAGTTTTTAAAATTTTTAAGAATAAACTCTGGCTTACTTGGGACTGCGAGATGCATACTGGTGAAAGTATAGGGACTATTACTAGATGCAAGGTCATTCTTCTGAAAAAAACTCATCATCATACAATCACTCGTAGTTGTACAATCACTGAATTCTACAATCACTCGTAGTTGTAAAAAATTTGAATTTGCTAGTATTTTATATGCTTATGCTTTGAAGGTAATTTCATTTTAGAATTTAGAACAAAGTTCTGAATTGGTACAAATTAAAATGATGGACAAAAGAAGCGAAGATTGGAGTTATAGTAAATTCATCATTGTCTATTAGCTTAAATGATTTGGCTCCTGTTACAAAGTTTTACTTAGATAATAATCTTATTTAGCAGCATGAGCTACAATGAGTGAGCAATCATTTGATGTTGCTATGGGTAATGTAGAAAAGATATTATGCAAAGTTGAGGCAGCTTTAAAACAATTATCAGTTGAAAATTCTTTGAACTTAGATGGTGAAAAAAAAATTTCTTAAGTTGATGAAACTGGACGAAATGAGAAAAAATTCAAACAAATCAAATGTAAACCTAAAAGACAAGAGTTGGATCATCCTAACGAGCCAAAAGTGCATTGGAAAAAAGCTATAAAAAAGAGAAATCGTCAAATTGATAAATTAGTAAAGACTCTACAAATTGAAAAGGTAAAAATGACATTTTCCTTATTTATTTTAATTTTTTAAGCCAATCTAACTAGTTTTATTATAAAAATTTTTCAGGACTCAAGTCAAATTGCTTGATCTTTATACCATAGTGGAACCAATGAATACTCAGTTAGTTCAAATTGCTCAGGTAATTAAAAATAGTTTATTAAAAAAAGTCATGAGCTAGTTTTTATTTTTATATTACTAATATATTTGAATATTTGATAACAAACTCATCAATCAAATTTGAACATTTTGAATTTATGTAATCAACTTATAGCATCTCAATTCACATGGTATTTTAAGTTTCTTATTTGGATTTGATAAATATATTTATTTTTCTAACTTTTTTTTGAATTTGTTAGCAACAATGGGATTCCAATGTGGACACAGCTATCATGGATCAATCTAGAATCATAAGCATGGTGGATTTATTACAGGTAATTCTTATACTTTAATAACAAATATATTTTTCTCTTAGTTTGATTATGATATTCATTTAATTTTATATTAATGTATTTGTAGGTTCAAATACCACAAGCTTAAATGTCCTAAAGAGAAAATTCTCAGAAATCAAAATGCATCCAGTAATTAATTGATTTGTAGAAGTGTGTTCACAATATATTACTATTCTTAAATTAATTTATTTTTATTCTTGTCTTTTGCTTTGTTCATGGCTTTCCCTTATTCTTTTAAAGAGAATTTTTAATTTATCATTTAGGTTTAGGTTTAATAATACGAGGTTGTTTCCTGGTTACTTTGTTTCTTTTATGCAGAATATAGAAATGATAGATTTGGGTTAAGTTTGTTTTCTAGTAGAATTAATTTTCTTGATTAGATTCTTCTATATTAAATTAGTTGATTTGATTTAATATTTGTACTGTATCATTTTGCTTTGGACTTTATTGTATCTTTTTTTTTTAATATTTCTAGTTTTCTTAATTCAATTAATTAATCAAAAAGCAAAAATTGGATTACAACATGACTAGGAACAAATTAATTTAATGTCATGATATGGTGCGCTGTCATTGTAAACCCCACGATAATAAGGGACATATTATGGGCTAAGATCATAGTGATCGGATAATGTATTGGTATCGATTCGAATGTTTTAAAATTTTAACTAAATTGGCATTATTTTGGTTTTGGTGTATCGACTTTTCTTCTAATTTCACCTATCTATAGGGACAAGTGTAGTAAAAAACTATTGAATCAATTACTAGTTCAAAATGTAGAACTGGTATGCAAATTATGGCTTATATTGCTAGACAACTTGATGGTTTATTAATGGATTTATCAAGGCTTGTATTGTCTTAAAGGGTTTTTCAAGCAATTATTTGCAAGCTTTGCTCCATTTTTCTTGCTTGTTGGAAAGGATTTTATAAGGATAATAGATGTAATTCCTTTTCCTGGTTTGCATGGTAATATGGAGAAGGGAAACCTGCGCAATTTTAGTATCATTAATCTGGATAAATCAAGCTTAGAAACATATACCTAAACTGAAATCACTCGTGTGCAATCTTACTATCATATATTCATTACCATCTAAGTAAACGTAAATGATACATTTTGCCAATCACTCATTTGCATAAATAGCAAAAGCAAAATTTACAGAAAATAGAAGCAAAATTTTTGAAGTACGAAAATAAAGTAGAAAAGAAAGAAGGAAATTTAATTGCAATTTGTTGAGGAAGGACAACAAAATAGCAGTAGAAAGTTGATTAGAAATAAAAAGGAAATTACTTTATAAATGTAATTTAGATGATCATGGGAGCATGGAACCCTAAACATTGGTGTTAAACAACAAAAGTAATGTAAAACAGATGTAAATTTACTTGAGAATTAATTTAAACAAATGGCAGTTTTATGTTAAAGGGACACAAGTAAAGGCAGAAATAAAAGGTAGAGGAATTCTATTCTATATTTATATATCATATATTAAAAATTTTTATTTGTATCAGAGTCAATTTATTTTTGTTCGTTTGGTTACTTAAACTGAAAACCAAAAATCAATCTAATAAATAGCATAAATTTAAAATCTTAACAAGCTAACCAAATTGAAATACAATTTAACTGATTTAATCAATTATTAATGATTAATGCTTGCTCCTACTATTAAACTTAATGCATCATGGTTTTTCATGTTAGGTTTGGTTTAATATAATTTGTTATCTTTAAATTTGGTTTGCTAAATGGAATAGGAAAGAAAATTCATTCAGCATGGGCTAGGGAAAATAAATATTACTTAGTTTAGTTCATTAAATGAAACCGATTATAAATAGTTTTACAATCTTTGACAGGTTAAAATGATGTCAATGAATATATTAAGAATAAATATAAAATGATTATTTTATATTTTAATCAAATAAGTAAGTGTTAGACATAATTTTGATCTTTTATAAACTATTAAAACTAACATTTAGCACCCGCTTAAGCTGGAGATTTTAATAATTTTTTGTTAATAGTAAAAAAAATTTAAATTAAATTTTATTTATTTTTATATTGTAATATTATTAATATTAATATTAAACAATTATATGAAAAGTAAATTCATAATAATAATTTAAGATTGGGTAGTGATTTTAAATTAACTTGCAAGTTAATGTGCGAATCAATTATTTTAAATAAACCATTAAAACAATAAAAGAAGACTAAGAAAAAACCTACATTATTTAAAATCGATTCAGAAATGAACGTACAAACTAACTTCTTTAAATACATTATTTAAAAATAAGAGAAAACTTTTTCCCCAAGTAGATTGGGTATATATCTTGAATTAACTTGCAAGTGAACTGTAGATCAACCTCTTTAAATACTATACATAGGATTTGTCTTGAAGCATTAGAGAAAAGCTTGCAAGATAATATTTGTTAATGTACCCAGTAGTCCAAACATAATTTTGATGGAAAAAATTGCTTTTGAGCGGTCTGTAAATTCTTCCTATCATTCAATTTGGATCTAAACAATATATACAATATGCATCAATATGCAAATCAACACTTTGGAACACATTGTCAAATAATTAAACTCAAAACAAATATTAGCCTTCTGAATGATTTTATTGGTGTAGATTAGAAAAGACTCTTCATTGACCTTGCTAATCGAATTTTAAATATAAAACATGTTTATATAGAATCATTATCTATTGATCCTCAAGATCAACCAAGCATAATAACAATCCCTGATAATTTTGCTACTACATTCAGGAAACAATTAGTTGAAGCAATTTGCAAAACTATTTATCGATCTTTCTTGTAGCACTATAAAGAAACACCATATTTACAATAAAGAGTTATGATTACTCATACAATGAGATAGTTGATTTAATCAATTACTATATGCTTTTTGTCATTCCAAGATAGATGAAAACTTATCTTGACTATGACACAATCTCAAAATCAACATCTATCAATATTGATCGAGATCTCCTGTATCCTTGAATTTTTAAATTCTTTAAATTTTAGAAGGATTCCAAGTCATCAAATTGCAGTTAAAAGTTAGAGCTATAAGTATGTTACTAAGAAATATAAGTCAGCCAATGGGATTGTGTAATAATACAAGATTAATAATAATTTAATTAAATCTTTAGATTTTATAAGCTATGATTAAAACCGAAAAATAATATAGGAGAAAAAGTGTTCATTCCTGAGATAAAAATAACAGTTAAAGATAAAAATATTGTTTGTTTTTAATAGAAAACAATCTCCAATTAAGTTGTGTTATATTATGACAATTAATAAAAGTCAAGGACACATACTTAATGATATAGGACTTTTTCTACCTGGGCCAATTTTTTATCATAGATAATTATATGCTTTTGTTACTAAAGTGACAAGTAGAAAAGATTCAAAATTTTAATTTATGACATTAGAAATACTGAGAATGAAACTACAAAAAATATAGTACACTAATTTTTTTCAATGTTCATCATAAACAATAACTTCTTAGATTACTATATATATAAATATTATATTGTTATAATATACTGCATACACAAATTTGATATTAAGGGTATATATATTCAATCAAATAAACTATGCATAGATATCTACTTTCTAAGTTCCAAATTCATGGATACAATTATAAATACCAAATTTTATCCAAACCTTTTTCAAGCATGCTTTTGTGACTCAAATCTTATTTTATGAGGTTTGCCTTTTGGAATTTTATGAGAGCTTAGAAACCTCAAACAATTATGAATAAGACCAAAAGCTTTAAAAATTGACTTAGGTCAAACGCGATCAAACTTCGTCAATTAGAGTAAAACCTATTCAAACTAAGTCAGAATTGGCCAATAAGAATCATGGTGATGAAAAGAAGATAAAACTTGACAAAACTGACCTAATCAAATTTGAGTCAAATCAAGTCAACTTAGGTCAAACTTAGTAAAAATATCAAAAAGGGCTAATTAAGTACAAATTGGTTAGAAAAGTTAAAATCAGTTAAAACTGGCCAAAATTAATGAAAACAAAGATTAGCTTTTTCTTAGGATTTTTAATTAAAATATTTTTACTTGTGATTTTTTTATGGTTTTTCCCTTTCGATTTTTAATTAAACTTTTGACAAATAGAATTTTAAATTAAACTTTTTATATATATAATTTTTAATTGGACTTTTTGTATATAGAATTTTCAATTGAACTTTTTGCAGATAAGGTTTTAATTAAGTTTGTAAATTGAGCTTGTAAATGTGAATATTTTTAGGTTGCTTTTATAGATGTCCATCATTTTCTACAATTGGATTTTGCTTTATCTAGAATCTGTAAAATATCTCATGTATAAAATATACATACATATAATTTTAAAGTAATAATAATAATAAAAAGAGAAAGATGACTAACCTTTGTGGAACCTTGTAGAATGGTGAGTTGCCACCTTCTAATTTCATGCCGAAAGAAAGATAATATCGAAACAAAAAAGGAAAAAAGGCATGAAAGGAAAAAACTAATTTTGGAGGCCAAACTTTGAGATACCATGTTTAAATTATCTTTGAGATTATTTGCTTGTTTATCATGTTTAATTTCTATATGAGAAATAATTTTTGTCATTATCTTATTTGATTTTTAAGTTTATATTGGGTAATTTTATTCTTGAACTTATTAGATTGATGTTATTTACTTTATTTTTATGTTCATATTTTTTGTCATCTTCATTATTCATGCCAAAGATTTTTCAAAGTGAAATTGGTTTTTTTTTTTATGTTTAATCTCATCCAAGATATTTTCTAATATTTATGTATTTGGAAAAATCATATTTTTAATTACTTTCCCTACCTTAGCCGAACCTAGAATTAAAACCAATTCAACTAGATCAAAACTACCACCTAGGTCAAAACCGAGTTAGTTACATCAAAATCGAGTTTCTAGGGTCAGTTTAGCAATTTTATGTCAAAATATGTCCTTTAAAGTCATTTTAGTAATTTTCACATAAAATCAAGTTTTTAAGGTCGTATTACCACTTTCATGTTAAAATTGAATTTTTAAAGTCATTTTGGTATCTTTAGAATCATATTAATACTTTCACGTTAGAATATATCCTTTAAGGTCATTTTAGCACTTTTCTTAATCAAAAATAGGTCCTCAGGTCATGTTAGCACTTCAATGTCAAAACTGAACATTTAAGGTTATTTTGGTATTTTTAAAGATAATGCTTTCATGTCTAAATATGCCTTTTAAGGTCATTTTAGTATTTTTCATCTAAAAATGGATCCTTAGGATTTTATTAGCACTTTCATGTTAAAACTAAACCTTTAGGACCATTCTCAAACATTTATACAATTTTCTAATCTTTGGGGTCATGTTTAGCTTTACTAGTCAAAATCGAGCCTTAGGGTTTGTTATTTTCATATCATTTTTAAACTTTTGGGGTGATGTTAGCATTTTCATATTAAAATCGAACCTCTAAGGTCATTTTAAACTTTTCTCACCAAAACCAACCTTTAAGGTCATGTTACACCTTTGTCTTAAAACTAAACCTTTGAGATCATTTTGTGAAAATATTAAGTTTTTAAGGTTGGTTTAGCACTTTTATGTCGGTACTGAATCATTAACATCTTTTTAACATTTTTTAGCTTAAAATTGAGTCTTTTTCTCTTCGGTTATAGCACGTGTTCTTAATAATCAAGACAATATTCCCAAGTTAAAAAAATTCCATAGATTTCTTATAATAAATGGAAAGTGTTTTGTCGATTATTTTGACAACTAAATACCCTTTTCAAAATAATTGAATTGGGATTTTTTAAATAAAACATAAAACTTCATATTTCAATGGACTTACGAGTGGGATACGTAGAATTTCCTTTTACTTGAAAAAACTCAATTCATATAATGAATAAATTTAGGAATCATATGTAAATATTAAACTTTACTAAAATCAATTATAATGGAGATTCAGGATAACGTGAGATTAATAAATACTAATTTTACAGGCGTTTGAGGGTGCTAACCTTTCCCACATTAACCGACTTTCAAACCATTTCATGTGATTTTTTATTTATAAGTAGACCTTAAGATTTGTATTTTAAGGTTCCATAACCCTATGAATCTCAATAGGTGGGCAATCACATCTAGTCAAAAAAGATAGGTGGCAACTCTAATTTTTTAGCTATTTCTTAATAGCCATGTGTGAAAGTGAGGCGTACAACTTACTCCAATGACTTGGTCTTATTTTTGTATTGGGTACATTTTTCCCCATTCTAACACATAAGATTCGTGTTTGGCACGTTAAGACAACAGTTACTACCATTTATTTAGTTCTACAAAGTTTACACAAACACATCATACACTTTAACTTATACTTATCAATATATGTTGCAATCTTACAAAAAATATATCTTCTATTTCAATTATTCTTTTTTTTTGTTGCTTGTTAATCTAAAAATATTATGAATAGTTTTAAAATTATTAAAATACTTCTTACAGCTATTGAACATATCAACTATAACATATCAAAAACTATGTAAGCTAAAAATAGGAAAATCAAGTGCTAAAATCTGAGTTCAAAATTTGCGTCAATGGCACATCATCAATTATAAATCCAAAGATAAAACAAATGCTCAATCTTAATTTCTAGCTTATTGATGGAAAGGTTTGTTATGGTGCATTTAATTATTTTTGAATGACGCATAAAATTTATTAATTATTTGAGCTCTATTATCTCTTATTACTATTATAGTGATGCAATACAAACAACAATACTAGAAGATCTATGCTCACTTATTTGATTTTTAAATTGAAAAAGGAAAACTATATACTATTTTTGAATTTAAGATCAACGCCCTAAGAAACAATTACTTTGTAGTCCAAGCATCATGCACTGTAAGTTTTACTCATACAACAAAAGTTATTAAAGCTTAATATGTATTAGTCAATCCCTAAATACTTTTTTTTATTTCATTGAGTTCAAAAGATAATGATCTTGCAAGTAACTTACGCTTAATCTCTCTTTTGTTTTTGTTTTTTTTTTTCTTTTAAATAATTAGAAACCATTATTTATCTTTATAATTATGATGTTATTGGTCTTATCATATCAATTAGCAAAGTTAACAAAAAAGTGTAAGAACAAACCCGAAACAAGTGCAAAAAAGAAACTTAGACTTTGTTCAGAAACTTTGCACTAGTTTTTTATGATAAAATCATTGGACAGAAGAGTAAACCTCATTCTGGTTACAATAGTTGTCACATAATATGACTGTAAAATACGTTCTTTGTAATTTAATATTTTATGTTCCTCATTCATCTTAATAAGGCTTTGCTTGATGGGTGGTAAAAAAAATGGGAGGATAGAAACTTTAAAGAGGAGAAAAGTGAGAAAATGAAAAAAAATTTTCTTTCTATAAGTGTGCTTGGTATTGAAGATAGAAAATTGAGTGGATAATAATTTTTTTTCCTTCTATTGCTTGATAAGGTAGAAAAACGAAAGGAAAGAATATAAAAAATATATGATTTTATTATTATTCCCCTATAAATATCACTTTTTTTATTGACACATATTAAGATTTAAAAAAAATGAAATTTTTATACAAAAGTTTTCTTTTAATTTTTTTGAAAAATTAATTATCTTGATTTATAGATTTATAGAATAAATTATATTGCTTAAGATTTTTACTCATATCATACATCCAATTTGAACAATTAAATTATAATAAAAATAAATTTTTTAGTAAAAAAAGAATAGCTTAAAAATTAAATATGAAAAAATAAACTAAATAAAACATATTAAAAACTAGCATTTACTCCTATTTACGTCAAGGACTTTCAAATTTTTTAATTAATTATTGTAAAAATTAATTTTAAATTAAATTTTATTAATTTATAATTATTATTTAAATTATTATTTTTAAATTTTAATAATATTAGCGTATTATATTATGTTAATTATAGAAATTAAAATTTACAATTGATATAGATCTTAAATTAACCCGCAACTCAATGCGTAAACTAATTAATTTAAATATATTATTTAAAAATAAAATTTAATTAAGAAAATAAAATAAATTTAAATTAGATTGCAATGACAAATTATTTATATTTTTTTATATTTTAATACTTTAAGTATATTAATTTAGAATAAAAATCAAATTACTATAGTACACTATGAAAAATACGGGATGAATTGAGTGTAACCCGAAAGCAATAAGAGAAAATAATTTCAACAATACCATAAATTAAATTTATAGTAGAAAATAATAGCTAAATGCAAAACATTGTTTGCTTGCAAAAATATTTGAAATTAAAAATTAAAAAGCAAAACATATGAAAAGGTCACCTTCTTTGTTGGAACATATAGTCTTGCTATATTGTTACGTATTTCAACTCCTAACTTAGCATCTTCATCACCACCATAATTATTTCTAGTATGAGACTCAGGAATTTGTTTAGTTCCTAAGTCAACTCTTTATCGGATACCTCTAATCAGCTCATATTTAGGATCCATGCCCATTAAAATGATATGCAAAATACAACATGCCAAAATTATATTTGTTACTGTATCAATTGGATAAAATGGTTTTATCATTCCTAAAATTATTGTAAAATGTTTCTTTAATATTTTAAAGGCTCTTTCAATCACATTTTTCAATGAAAAATGACAATAATTGAATAGTTTTCCAACATATTTAGGACAACAAATAGAGTACTCCTTCAAATGATACTGTGTACCTCTAAATGGTGCAATAATTCCACTTCTTAACATAAAATCGCAATTACTAGACAATGTTTACCTATTCAAAGAAATTAATTTAATATGAATTCAAAAATAAATTTCAATATATATTTGAAGTTAGTTTATACCTTTAGGAATGATAAGCTTATCCTACTTTATGGAAGCATTTTTTATAACTTTTGAATGGGATACTATGAAACATGCAGCTAATACATTTTATGTTGGATTATTTTCTCCCTCGATCTCTTGAAGCATTTTTTGAAAGTATTTTAATGTGGATATGGGTACCATCAATCATACTAATACAATCTTGAAATTATAATCTTACGAGTAAACTTCATCTATATTAATCACTATAATTACTTAGAAATTTTAAAACTTATAACATAATTTACCTTGAAATAGGTAAAATCTATTGCTATTGAGTATTTCAATTAAGACTTCAAAACCATTTTGTTGTTTTAAGCAAGTCTCTTCTAAGCTAACGATAGCCCTTAACGTAACATGCAATTGACGACTTATGGTTTTGCAAGATTGATAAAACCATAAATTAATTGGACGAGTCCATTCATTGTGCCCTAGTGTATAAAGAAATTTAGCAACTTGTTCCTTAATAGAAGAATTTATGGTGTATTTAAGATGCCTAGATCTTTAAAGCATGCTACATAATTTAGAAAAGGAACTTAGTTCCATGCCTACAACATTCTTACAATGTTGATCATTAGTCGATTCTTATATTAATTCATAACGAACTTGGTTTGTATCCTTAATATTATTGATAATTATAATGTTGGCATGTCGTAAATGGTAATACATCTTCATCAAGTGCATTGCATGAATAATATAATAAAAAAGATTAACAACTGCAATGCGTCGTCTTTGCTTTCAAAATTTTAAATTCTTGTAAAACATATCTTTAAGAAGTTTCTCAAAATTTTTAACCCTAACTTTATCCTCTAATTCCATATTGCTCAATCTTGAAGGACAAATTCTTTTTCTCCAGACTCAACAAAACTATTGTTCCGATTAGATTAAAAACCTCATCTATATTTATTTTTGGACTTCCATCACAATAGGTTTCTCTATCCATCTATTTAAGGCTACCAAAGTTAGAAGCATCAATCATAGTACAAAAAAAATAATATTGAAAAATAAAGCATCAATCAAATATCAAAACTCATTTTAATGGGGATATTCAAAATACTAAGCATTAATTAGAAATGAAAGTGCTTTGTTTTAACTATAGTTATTACACCTTATACTTGGTTTAACCAGAAAGAACAATGATTGATGATAACTAAGTTCATAATAGACTATAGATCCTAAGTGTTATACCAATAGAGATGGTTAAATATGAACTACCAAGATCCATCGACCATAAGAAAGCAATTCACATGGGAAGTGGGAGTACATGGAAAAGTAAACGAGAAAGATAAATTAAGGCAACACAAACTTTTGTTAAAGTTATATTCTTTTAGACAAAACTCATAATCCATGTTCAATAAAATCCCAAGTGTAAGATATATACAATACTAGTTAATCCTAACATAATAATAATAAAGAAAGATAGCCTATCTTTTATGTTTTTCTTGAAGATAAAATGGTTTGTTTATTAATTACTTTTAATAGTTATAACTTTGTTAATAACTTGTTTTGCTTTATCATCTTGAAATTAAAAAAAATATAACGCTAGTATGTTTATTTATATTTGAGTTTTGAGGTTTTTGTAACAATAAGAAAAAATTGAAATTCTGTATATAATAATTTTGATTGATAATAAAAGTCTATTAAATCAATTATAATCCAGTAATCAAAGTAATTAAATTTACATAAAGTATCCATGCCAACTACATAGATAACCACTTTCATGGGTAAAGTAAAGAAGGGCAAAAAGAATGAATTCATTACATTTAGATGTGGTTATAAAAGCATAGTGGAGGCATAGGCCCATAGAACGAATAAAACCCATAAAACTAAGATTGAAAGTAAAAAATCTTAAAATCTCCATCTTCCAATGTGAAAGACAAAGCTATTAAAAATGCTTCAAACTAAGAAATCTAAATTATCAAAATGGAGCCAATAGCTAATAATCACCTATAAATGGTCAAAAGCCTAATCATAGTTTTCAACAAATCAAAATCTCAACTGTTTTAACATTTTGAAAAATAATATAAACTAATCAAATTATTATGGAGATGTGCCGATACAATATTTCCATTTGCAAAGAAAAAAATAAAATCAAAATATTATACAGTATCCATTTAAGTCTCAATCAAATACTCAAATTAAAAACTAATAACACCAAACAAGCTATCGTGACTTTAATTAGGAACAAAATAGTAAACTTCAATTATTTAGTTTAAAAAATTGAAAAAAATCAAAATATAAAAGAAAAAGGTCAAACAAGGAAGTGGACAATAACTACAATCTTAGAGATATGAAGAATGGTGGTCCAATTATAGTCCAAATGATGGTAGAAGAGAGGACGCCATATTAATAAGGTAGAGATTGGGTTAGTCGTGAGATTCTGAGATGAAAAAAATGGGGATTTCAATGAAAAAAAAAGATTAATTTGAATTTTTAAAATTTATTAGGGTAATTTAATATTTTTACTTGATTTAACCGCATTGGCCCTATTTTCTTTTAATTCATCAGCCCAATTTGATTGATTGAATTTTGTGAATGAGTAAAGAAAACATCTATCCTTTTCTTTTTTTTTCCTTCATATTTCTTGTTGTCCTAAGCATCTTACAAATTAGTTTTTTGTTCCACTGTTCCTTTCATATTTTTTCACCATTTCATTTTTCTACTAGACCAAGCAAAAGTTGTATAGCTGTTTATAGATAAAATTTCTATTACAACATGCTTAACAGCCTTGACCTTGATATTAATTATATTATTATAGAGAACAATGTATCATCAATAGATTATTAATTAATAACATTTGTTTTATAGATTTCAAACAGATTAAAAACCAATGCAGTTTTTACAAGTTCATCAAGAACCATAACTGTAACCAAATAAAATGGAAAATTTGAACCATTATTGTCAAACAACTACAGAACATTGACCACACAAACAAATGATAAATGAATTTAATTTTTAAAATACAAAACTTTAATAATTGTTGCAACATGGTCTATATATGAATCTTGACCAGCCCAACTTAAAATAGCGAATGTATCCATTGTTTCTATGTTAATATCTACATATAATTATTTCCTTTTATTTCTAGGGGCCTATATCATAATTATTATTCTTTATTTTTTATACATAGAAGTTGAGTTGTCGAGATAAATCGATCACCTGACTTCTCTGAATAGTCGTTACAAAACGACTATTTTTTTTAGAGTCACCACCAATCTGTTTTGGCCGGGTGAGATTGGACACCTGCAGGAGTTTATATTTTAAGGATTACGAAACCCATAAAAACAAACTTCGAGGTCTCCACTCATACCAGAGATCACTTAAAAGGGTTAGAGAGTCGATTAGAATCACAAGTAAGGATCAACCTTCTCGTGATGCCTGACAATCGATACCTTTTAAATCATGTGTTAAAATAAATTTGATTCTTATTCGGTTTGAATATTTGATATTTAACTATAATTCCTGTAATATTTGGTTAAACAAATTTATTATTCTGAGGAAAGTTAGATTTTATTACATTTAGAAATCACAAAATTATTCGTACCTTCCCGAGGAACCAAGTGGACACGAATTCTCTATGTATCCCGCTGAAGAACCATGCGAAATACGAAAGGTTTTATTTTATTTTTTCAAAATTGAAAAATCCCGACTTCCTATTTGAAAAAGGTGTCTCGCTATTAAAATAATTTGTAAAATTCCTCAAATATTCTGATAGGAATCATACGTATTAATTTAATTAGGAGACATTGTCTTATTTACAAAAATAATTTTATTATTGAAAATACAGACTCTATGACCTAGAAATGACCTAATATGATGGACATATTCTTAATATGTACTTTCGATGTGGAAGTATCCTAACACTCTTATAGGATTTGGTTCTAATGCAAAATTACAAAAACACCCTTAAGATATACTTTCTATATAAAAGTATCCCGGTAACCTCTAAGAGACTCGAAAATGATTGAAAAAGGTTAAACTTATCCTAAATATGCACTTTAGACCTAAAAGCATCTTGACAAAATAAAATTACAAAAATACCTTTAGGGTAGACCTTTGTGAAAGTATCCTGATAACTCTAACAGACCTTAAAATGACTTTAGAAGGCTAAACCAATTCTAAAGTATTCACCTTTGGCATAAAAGCATCTTAGTAAGCAAAATTACCAAAATGCCCCTAGGGTGTACCTTGGATGTGAAAATATCTCGATAACCCTAATGGACACTAAAATGATAAAAAGTAGATGAACATAGTCTAAATGGAAAAGCTAAAATTTTAAGTTTGACTTAAAATGCAAAGTTTGTAATCAAGCTTCTAAATTTTTAAAAATTACATTTCGTTTCGTTCGGAAGACCTGACAAAACACAAAAAGTTTTAAAAATTTCTATATCCCTGAAGAAGGCCATAGAAATAATAGAAATCTTTAAAACTGGTGAAATATCAATTTTGCCCCTTAAATATTAAAATTTGCTATTTAGTCCCTAAGTGTTGTAAAACTTTTATTTTAGTACCTACATAATAAAATAACCTATAAAAAATCATAAAAATCACATGCAAATATATAAAAAAAATACAACAAAATACGAGCTAAGATTCGACCACACACCTTGGCCTTAAAAAAATATATTTCTAGAATTTACAAAATAACCCATAACTTTATAAAATTATGTTTCAACCCTATGTAATAAAATGTCACAAAACATCACAACAAGTCACCAAATCAGCAAAGAATCAACAAAGAAAACATGGCCAAAATATGTACAAAGGTTAGGCCAAGCACATTTAGCCATAAAGCATAATTTTTCATATTTTGCAATTTAGTCCCTAAACTTTCTAAAATAGCAAATTGACCTCTAAAGTGTTAAAAATGCCTAAATCATGTTAATAAACACATGAAACAGAATTTTTAAGACCCATAAAGCTCTCGGCCAAGCCAAAAATGGCCTAAAAAAATTTCATGAATTTTGCAATTTAGTCTTTAAGTGTACAAATGTTACTAAATAACATAAAAACCTTAAAATTAAACAAAAATAAACACAAAATCATCATTATCAAACCCAAACACATTCGGCCAAGATGAAAAAGCATGGGATTTATGCATGATTTGATAAAAGAAATCATGAAAATAACATAAATAACCATTATTAAGCTTAAATAAACATAAAATTATAAAATAAATACAAAACAAAATCAACCAAAATACTAATCATCAAAATAACACCAAAGAAATAACACAAATTTAAATATGATCACAACAAAATCAGATTCACAACAATAAAAATACTATTTCATAAAATATTTGCTAAAAAAATTCATGAAAAGAAATAAAAAATAAAATCACCATGTTTAGGCTTTCAACATGGATGGAAATCCATGAGCCTTAATATGGTTTTGAATCATAAATGAGATGGAAAATGAAGAAAAACGAATGATGCTTATAACAAAGCTTAGAAAACTAAAAATTCTCAAGTAGTTTTTTTTTCCTTTTTTTTAGCCCACCAAAAAATTTTCAATAGCAAAATCCTCCCTCTATTTACAAGAGGGAGGAACGGCTAAGGGATCAGAAATATCCCTTCACTGAAAGTTTTCTTTTTTTTTTTTGTTTTTAACTTATTTATTTTATTTATTAATTTACATCAAAAGTTGAGATACATTAATTTGATTTGCAATTAGTGGTCATTCAAAAATATATTGTCATGATTGCATTGATAACAACACTAATTGGTAATTAGAAACCAACTAAATTGGTTTGTGAAATGTTGGATATCAACTAGACTACTTTCTGTGAAACTAGTAGAAAGCAACTAATAATTAAAATAAAATTAAAATAATGACAATAAAATAGAAAATTAAAAAAATTAATAATCATAAACAAAATTTGGAAACAAAATAATGAAAAAAATTGATTGGAACTTCAAAACTAGTAAAATTATACGAGAAAATTCTTTTCGGATAAAAATTAATATATAAAAAAATTTTAAATTGAACCAATTAATTAAATTTTTAAAAACTAGCTTAAAATGAATTCAATAAAAATATGTGATGAATTTTAAAAATTATAAACTCAAAAAAAGTCCCTAAAAAATTTATGGAGTAAAAAAAATTTTGTATCTTGGAAATGAGGAAAATTTAAAAAACAAACGTAAAACTCATAAAATAAAATAGATTTTTTTAAAACTAATTTAATAGCGATTAAATAATAATATTTAAAAATTTTTGAAATTTATGAACTCCAAAAAATCCAACTAAAAAAATTTATAGAGTAGAAAACTTCATATTTTTGGAAACGAAAAAATTATGAAAGAAAATGTAAAACTCATAAAATAAAATAAAATTTTCAAAACTAATTAATATGATTTTGACAATTATATTTGAAGAATTTTAAAAATTATAAACTCAAAAAATCCCATAAGAGTAATTTACGAAGTAAAAAAAACTCTGTATCTTGGTAATAGAAAAAATTCTAAAACTAATAAAATAAATTAAATTTTTCAAAATAGATTTAATATGAATTAAATAATAATATTTAAAGAATTTTAAAATTTGTAAACTAAGAAAAACCTTCTCAAAAAATTACGAAATAGAAAACTACGTATTTCGAACACAAAAGAATTTCAAAAGAAAAATGAAAAACTGATAAAAGAAAAGGAATTTTCCTAAACTGATTTAATATGAATTAAATAATAATATTTGTAGAATTTTAAAAATTACAAACTAAGAAAAAATCTTATCAAAAAAATTACGAAGTAAAAAACTTAGTATTTTGGAATCGAGAAGAAAATATAAAACTTATAAAATAAAATGAATTTTGAGAAAATTTATTTAATAGTAATTAAATGCAAATTTTTTTAAAGAATTTTGAAGTTGAAAACTTGAGAAAATTCCACAATAAAATTTTACATGCGAAGGAAAGCTCGTATTTTAGAACCAAGAAAATTTCAAAGAATCCATTAAAATTTATGTATAAATGAATTGATAAACTTATTATCCAAAATACTACTTTACGAAATGGGAAAGATGAGAATCCAAAATCTGAAATAATTTTATTAGAAAAATTTTACGAGTATAAAACTCACAATAGTATGAAAAATTTAAAATTAGTCACAAAAATGGACAACCTGACTCCTTATGGCATAAAATGCCAATATAAATTTTTCCTTGAATATTTTTTATTTCTCGAAGTACATATTGGCATAAATACCATATAAGTATCGATACAATTATAGGACGGTCGACTTCCCAAGTTTAATGAAAAATTCTCTAAAAATTTCTAAAAATGAGAAATTTGACTGCGATATCATTCACAGGAACAAATTTTCAAAATTTTAACAAGAAAAGATAAAAATTGATTTTTCTCTTAAATACTCGTAATATATATCCGAAATTAAAGATCAAAGTGTGATTTTTTTTATCACATGAACTTGTGGCCATTTAACTATGAATAAAAAGGTGTTGAGAATGTCTAATTCATCTGAAATGGATCATTCCCAATGAGGGTTACTGTTAAGTTCTTAATCTCAGATATTTAGAATTAGTAAAAAAGAAAAAAGGGACATGGACGAAATTAGGTGTCTACAATAATTACATTTTTATCTTCGATAAAAACTTTTTACATGAATGTCTTTTTTATAGAGTATTGATTATGCATGCATCGCATAAATCAATCATATTGATTACTCGTAAGGATGCTACTACATGGCTTGCAAAATTTGTCTTGAAAGTTATGATAAAGGTTATTGATAGTCTTTGTTCTCTACATCCTCAGCATGGTGAAAGAACATTTTTCTTACAGTATTACTCTAAAAATGTTGTCTCTTTTATTTTTATTATAAATTAATGATATCCAAATGCAATTATGCCTCTTGGCCTTAATTTCTGAATCGAAGCTACAAATTGGTCATAATTGTTGAAATGTTGTTGCTGTCGAAACCAAAGTAATTAGTATAGTCGCTTTGTTATGGTATAGGCACGTACCAATATTGATGTGTTTTAGCGTACCATTTCTGATTTACTGGCATTTTTTTAATTTTTTAATATATATATGAAAAATATTTTCAACTATCAAAACAATGAGATTAAATTTCAAATTTTAAATACTCCTTAATTATGTAATGTTTTATAAAAAAACTTCACTAAATAAAGACATCATTAAGCAAACCCAATATAGACAAGGTCATTCAGTAAGCAAATCCAATATAAATAAGATCCTTCATTAAACAAATAAAATAAGACCGAATCTAAAATGCTAAACACCAAAATACCAAATATAAGTCATCATTAAGCAAGCAAGTACATGAAATCAATACAAACAAGATCATTTATTACTATTATTTACATTTCTAAGTTCTTTAATAATACATTCCCATTGACTTTCATTTAGGGGAATATTGATTTCATCATCTTCATAAAAAACAGCATCTTCATCCTCAACAATTTTCGAAAAAGTAAACAAAGATTCATCATCAGCTTAAAACCACAAGGGCTCAGCTTGTGAGGCTAAAGTGGGCTCAATGATCAACATTCATTTGAGTTACGTTAGGGGGTTTTCGCTTTTGCTAGATCTAGAGAAATACTATAAGTCCTCTATTTCAAATTCCATTGTTGCGACTATCTGGTTCATTGGTACTATAAAAAACTCTTAAGCTTATGTTACTGTTATTGATGGTTTTATTATTTTGCAAAAGCCCTGGTTATGCTTTTGGTTTCAATTCACATAATTATATTGCTCCCAATCCATATCAAAACCATCATTATCAACAAGGTTTAGCTCCTTAACTACCCAAGCTTGCATAATGTCAAGGTTCTTAAGGCTAATAAGATCTAAGATTTCTTTTCCTTTGTTAAAATTCTGAGTAATTAGAGAACGAGTAAAATTTAAAATAATATTAACATGGAAGTGTTGAACATTATAAGTAATACTAATAAGATTGTCTGTTATAGATATAATTAATTGTAAAAAAAAATACTTATCTCGAAGTTTTAGATTATAGCGAACAAAGATAAGATCATTCAATCTTTTATGCTCTAGCCTATTCCATCTTTTGGAGTGGATGAACTCAGGTGTGCTCCAATATCTGTCATAGCTAATTGCACTGGTACACTAGTTAGGCACTCCACTTACAAATTTTTGTGGCTTTGCTATGACATTCTTGAACTATTCCCACCATGATACTACATGTAAAATAAAAGAGAATTAAAATTATAAATTAAATCATATAATCACATTACAATCAAGCATAAAAAATTACTAATATTTTACCTAGGTATAATTTTACCCTTTGGCATATAGCAAAAGGCATTCCAAAATCACCTTTAAAGTTCCTATACTCTTCAAGTTATACACTAATAATGTCTTGTATCTCATCATCAAAACAATCTTGTCAAAGCACTAAGGAAACCTTTAGTAACTTCATTTTTCTTGTTAGAAGGTGCCTTAAATAAATGCTCGAATTAAGCAAGCAACCCACTATACACAAAAGAGAGCAAAGTTACTTATCTCATCTTATATCAATCACTCTCAAATATGGCACATATTGAGAAATCCTATTCTTGAACCTCATCTTTCTGGTCTATTTTACCTTGTCCATAGCTTCATACAAATAACCCATGGTTTTTTTCACTATTAACGAGATAAAAAACTTTCACAAGTGGTTTGCTTCACCAAAAAATCTTTATCTTCGAGGACAATAGAAGCTATTTCTTTCCAACATTACCTTTTACATAATGTGGATCCACCCATTTATCTTTGTTCATATTTACCTAAACTCCTTCTTATACTTCATCAAACATTGAATGCTCAACAAGTATGGCAAATCTTGTGACAGCGAAGCAACATAAATCTCTACCATGGTTTATTTTTTCTCGTTAAGTCAAGTACCTAAGCATGATTATAGGGAAATTTTGTAACTTTTTAGCTTTCTGAATAGTTTGATCAATGACAAGAAAGTATTTAGGGTTTGTAAAGTTTTCTAATATTAAATTAATACAATGAGCAGCACAAAAAGTCCGAAAAAAAGAGTCGTACTTATCCTATAATTTTTCCAACACATTTATAAGAAGCATCAATGTCTATAATTTGCACAACATTATCTAACCCTACTTTTTGAATAATCTCATCAAATATTTAAAATGTCTTTAAATTCTGTGAGTCTTAATGCATCAATAGATCTTAAAAACATATTTCTTCCTGGACTAAAGATAAGAAAATTTGTTATTGATTATTGCCTTTTATTTGTCCACCTATCAGTAATGATAGAGCATCCATAAGTCTTCCACAAGTTATTGATATCAGAAAGATAATCATTAACCTGATCCACACTACTTTTAAAAAAATAGCCCTAAACTCAAGAAGATAATCGTTACCTCATGGACTAATTATTGTTATAGCAATTAATCATCGGTTGATAATATCTTGGTTTAGCAGTATTAAAATGTATGTTAGCATTAAACCACCATCTTACCACTACCATTTTTGCTTGTTGAATAACTTCTTTATAATCACTTTTAATGGTAGGTTGAGCACCAGAATTAGTTCTTAGAGCAAAGCAATTTTAAATTACTTTTTTTTTTCAAATAATTATTATCCAAACTTTTAGCTTCTTTTGCCATTTTAGATTCAACTAAAAGATGACTTAGCACATTATTATCCTCATCGTTAGGAACATTATTATCGTAAAGATTTTCAATTTCTATTTGAATTTTTTCTTTTAGATTATTCCTTCTTCCAATCATCAAGCAAATTATTTCATCTACCATTGCACATTAAAAGCTATCTTGGAACAGATTCCTACTTGCCTCAAAAGTCTAGCTAAATGTTGTTTCAAACGAGTAATGCATCCACCTTGTATATGCTTATTACAATAAATACATATGTTTTGATTCCTTTTGCCCAACACCTTTCATCCATAAGCCCAAGTAGGATTATTTAATTTTGTAGAAGCAAAAGCAATATTTGATCCACTTAATGCATTTTCCATCATGAAATATATATAAAAAATCAATTAATCCACTATATCACTGAAGTTATTAAAATCATATTCTTGTTTAATCAATCAATTAATAGCAGTAATATTAAAAAGTTGAAATCAATTTAATAGTAATATTAAATGAAAGATTTGAATACAATTCCAGTTGTTTATCAAAGGCGAGTGCATGTTTGTAGAAAAGGAAACACCTTTTTTTTTTATTAAATCTAGTTTATGTCCATATTTTTCAATAAACATACTTAATATAGCACAGTTCATGATATATTCTTAGCTTCTCTAAAAGTTGACACTGACCATTACTTTTCATCACTAATTGAAATCTTTTCCATCTTTAGCTTTTCCTATTTATGTCGATTTTGCAACTGTCATTTTTAGATCTTAAAAGAAAGCTTAAATATGCTACTAATGACATCTTAAAGCCTTACATTACTTAACATACTAAGGCATCAGGAGAAGAAAAAAGCAAGAAAGCAAAAGTACAATTGATAATGTTATACGATTCAAAAAAAGCTCATTTGATTGTAAATTTGAATAATGATAGATTATCACAAAAAAAGGGCGATTGATTGCTTACACATGGCATTGATCCCTTGTTTATAAATATAAAGGGTAAAGGCTCAAGGTTTATGAAGAAGGCATAGTGTAATGTAACTGTCAATCCTTCACTCATCTAAACTAGTTTAAATCAAACCATAATAGAAACGTACGAGTGATACTTATGTTAGTAGAATCCTTTTATCTTTATTTCATGAACTATGCTAATTCTTGTTTAAAGTAGAAAAGTGGGGTAAATAAAGGCTATTTGGAATCCAAGCATTATGTTCACAAAGTTCATCATGAAAATCATGTTCAAAGTTCAAATTTTAAAATAAAAATAAAAATAGAAATACAAACTTGGAAGGGATGAGCAAAATCTTCAAAAAATCTCCAAATGAGAAGCCAATTTTTGATTTACGATATTAAGATTTAGAGAAATTAGTAAAACGGTCTAGAAAATAGAAAGTGTTTAGTGATAGAATTTTACTTTTTAACCTTTTTTATTTAATTATTATATTAGTTTAATGAATAGATTTTGCACCTGTGGACACATTGCTTTTTAGTTGGTATCTTCAAACATCCTAATACCTATCGGTATGGTTGGTGCAAATCAAAATCAAAGCTGAAACAAAACTAATTGTTGCTGATACCATTATGCTTCGAAACTGATACGTACCAACCAGTATCAGTATGAAACCAACAACCTTAGTTGAGATATTTGTTGAATTTGGAGATGTACCTAAAATATTAACAAGTATGAATTCTATAGGGCTTACACTATTTAGCAAGAAAGTAGAAATGACAGCGAATTAGATTTTTGCTTTTTTGTAATATCTGAATCTGTAAAACTATCTTAAAATCTAAACTTGTTTATCATCCGTATTAAATCAACACATTACTATACAAATCTGACTTAAATAATATTATTTGTCGAATATCCAAATCTGCTAAAAAAATCTGAATTTGTTAAATAAAAAACTTTTTAAAGAAAAATAAATTAAACAAAAAAATAATTTTAATTCAAAGCCCCTTGAATTAACATCCAACAAAC
Source organism: Adansonia madagascariensis (assembly GCA_038381835.1). Classification (NCBI taxonomy): domain Eukaryota; kingdom Viridiplantae; phylum Streptophyta; class Magnoliopsida; order Malvales; family Malvaceae; genus Adansonia; species Adansonia madagascariensis. The sequence continues at coordinate 2,319,787 of JBBYHL010000014.1, read as the reverse complement.
AATTTTTAAATAAAAATAATAAATTAAAAAACAAAAATAACAATTTGAAAATACAAAAAAAGTTACATAATACAAAAAAAAAGTTAAATATGTGCCAAATAAATTCTAAAGTACAAACATAACAACTTAGATAACAAAATAACAATTTTGTTCCATAAACTAAAATGTACCATAAAACTTAGTTTATCAACTATGAATGATTGCTCTTCTTCATCAACAACACATTTGCCACTTGAATCTACAATTAAATTAGACATTAATTTAACTCTTAAAATGAAAAATAATGGATTTCACTTTTAAAAAACAAATGAAAATGAAAATATATTATGTTTATTATTTACCTTGTATTCATTCTTCAACCAATTTTAGGAGCACATTAATGTCTCTAATGTGCCTGGATGAAGCCTACTCTTCCACTAGTGCTCAAGGCTAACTCGAATGCAACTGTAAAAACAAGAATAGCAAAAAGATCCCTAACAATCATTTGCAAAGTGAGATACCTGATCCTATTAGTCTTCATAATTAAGAATATAAAATAAATTTTTATCATGGCAAACTGGCTCATTTAGATAGTGGTCCAATTCAAACTTTACTTGCATATTAATAGATGAAGAACTTAAAAATGCAACCAACTTGGACAAATCTTCTTTTTAAGAAGCAAATAAACTTAGTGCTTAAATAAAATACGTCAATGATGAAATGTAAGAAGCATGTGATTTTGGTTTAGAAGATTTACATTGATACTCATAAAGTGAATCACAATAAGTTTTCTTAATTTGTTCGATTTCAAAGACAGTATCATCACGATAAATTTTAGGAAAATAATACTTTACCACTTTATTTTGTACCTAGGATATAATACAATTGTCATAGCTTTTCAAACTTGTTAAACATATTCCTTGCCATTTGGCTAATTACATCATCATTAAAGCATATCAAATTTACTAGTGCACTTCGAATTTTACAAATTTGAACAAAAAAATAATTGATAGTAGCATACTTTATCCTTGAAAACAATTTGGTGGCAATAATATCTCTAATTTTTCAACAAAACTTTCTGCCATCTCTTAATCTTTCTTACTTAGATAACAATATATAATTTATTCCTAAGTTTCAACCTATGGAAAAGATCATTGTATTCTATAGTAGTTTGAAGCATTAAGTAAGTTGAGTTCCATTTAGTTTTATAATTAAGACATAACTTTTTATTATATTTCACTTTTGCTTGACGAGCCATGTTTTTAAACTTTTCTAGTCTAAAAGGACTAGTAGACCAAAATGCTACAGTATCATAAATTTTCTCGATTACATCCTATCGTAACATGGCCTGGATATGAATCCAGACCAGTGAGACTTAAAAGGCAGGTGTACCTATCGTTCTTATATATATATCTATATATTATTATTGCTTTTATATTTAAGGGCCTTATCATTATTATCTTTTCTTATTTTTGGGGATTGAGTCATCAAGATGAATCGCTCACTCTACTTAAATCTAAATAGTTGTTACAAAACGACTATTTATTTTGGAGTCACCACCAATATATTTTGGATAGGTGAGATTAGTCACCTACTAAAATTCGTATTTCAAGGATTATGAAACCCTCAAAAACAAACTTCGAGATCTGTGATAACATTGAAGATCACTTGAAAGGGTCCAGGAGTCGATTACGGTCACAAGTAAGGATCAATTACTCTCATGATACCCATAAATCAGTACCTTATTAATTACGTGTTAACTTAAATTTTGATTATTATTCAGTTTCAATATCAGGTATTTAACTATAATTTTCATATATTAAAATAAAAATTTTATGAGACATTTTTATCATTCTGTTCAAAAAATCAAGTTTTTAATATTTCTAAAAATCAAAATATCTTCCTATCCTATCGAAAGATCAGAGGAACACAAAATGTTTTATCGTTATCACTTTCATACCCATCAGAGGGCCAAAGGAATATGAAAGGTTTTAGAAATCAAAATATCTTTTGTACCCCACCATAGAGATATGAGAATACAAAAGGTTTTGTTTTTGTGAAATTTCAAAAATCCTATTTTTTCTCTTTTTTAAAAGGATATCTTGTTATCAAAATAATCTGCAAAATCTCTTGCACATGCTAGGAGAAATTTCATATACTAATTTAATTCAAAGATATTGCCTTAATTTTAAAACTTTCAATCTTATAAAAAAATGAAAATTTATCCTATGACTCAGTTTTTATTAAAAGTACAAAATTAGACTCTAAGGATTTGGATTTGGTCAAAGAGGCCAAAATGTCCCATAAAATATACCTTCGACATAAAAGTATATAAGATAAATTACTAAAATATCCCTAAAGTATACCTTCACTATGAAAGTATCTTGGTAACCTAAAAGACTCGATGATATCATAAACGAACAAACCTACCTTATTGTGCATCTTTGACATATAAATATCCTGTGATCACATAGGACTTGGTTCCAATGTAAATTATGAGAATGTCCCTAAGGTTTACCTTCGACGTTAAAGTATCTTAGCAACCCTAAAGGACTTGATAACTTCATAAAAAGATGAACATATCCTTATATGCATCTTTAACATATAAGTATCTCGGTGATTATAACGGATTCGATTTTAATACATATTACTAGTATACTACTAAGGTGTTCCTTCGATATATGAGTATCTCAGTACCCTAAAGGACTCAAAAATAATATGAAATAACAATTTTACCCTAAATGGGTCATTCCAACATCAAATATGACCTAAAATGTAAAAAATTACCAATAGGCCCTAAAATTTTCAAAATTACATTTTAACCCTAAAAAAGTTAAAAATACTAGAAATATTTATAAATAACCAAAATATCCTAAATGGGGAAATGGCCTTTTTGACCCTAAAATGCAAGTTTCACCTGAGGGACTCTAAACTTTTTTAACTTTGAAAAATGGTCCCTACATGAAATAAGCATCACAAAATAACATCAAACACAGGAAAATCATCATGGAAAGCATACCAATGTCATCAAAAGCATTTGACCAAACACCCTTGGCCTTTGAACAATTTTAATTTTACAGATAAGTCCCAAAACTTTGTAAAATTATAAAAAGACCCTTAAAAGGTTAAACATGTATGAAATGCATGAAAATCACCCCTAAGAGTCCATAAAGCATTCGGCCAAGCATGGAAGGCTTTGAGATAATATTTCTCATTTTTGCAATTTAGTCCCTAATTTTTTTATAATTATAAAATAGCCTAAAAAATAAAAAACATCACAAAATCATTTTTGTTAGGTTCAGCCAAGCATGGAAATACCCTTCTAAGGCATTAAAAATTTTGAAAAAATTATTTTTAAGCCCCTACAAGTTTAAAATATAACACAATAATGCAAAATATCAGAAAATCAAGCATAAGAACTTCATCAAGAGCCACCACCATATTCAACCAACATGAATAATTATTAAAAAAAACAAAAATTTTGCATTACATAATTTCAAGAATATTGGTGTGTATATATATGTCCTAGTTTCTAACAAGCTTAAATATACATGAAATCATGATAAATAATGAACATATCAACATAAATCAACATGAAAACAACACAAAAATATATACATATGAAAATAACATCATTTCTATTAACAAACACAAATTATCCTGATGACAATCAACATATTGCTAATAAAAATAAAATATAACAACAAAATCAAGAAACTTTGATCATAGCTTTTATACTTGGCCTTTTAACATTGATCAAAATTCATGAGCTTAATTAGTCAAAAAATTCAATAAAAGAATGAATGAAGCTTAAGAGGGAGAAAAATCATAAGCTTTCCAAGAAAATTATCGTGAAAACTTGAAAACTTAAGAAATTTTTTTGGTTTTTTAGTGTTTTTTTGCTTATGAAAGCCTTGGCCTTCATTTTGAATCATCCTTTCCTATTTATAAGGGGAAGATTCGGTCTCTCCGAGAAGTTGGTTAGCTACCTCTCATTTTGTTCTAGGATTCTTCCTATTCGTGGGTCATTTATGGCACGTGGGAAGAGCTCGCGCAGCCACAGCGGGATTTGAAACAGCAATTGATTGTGATTTTGAGCCTGTTCTTTCCATGACTCCTCTTAACTGAGACAGGAGATCCAATGCTTAAGGTAGGAATCAATTT
>JBBYHL010000014.1:2250012-2294481 GCA_038381835.1 Adansonia madagascariensis | reverse complement strand
TTTTGGGTATTTCATACCATGCTTTAGGTACTTTTCACATTTTAAGGTGCATTTTGTAATTTCTCAAAGTTTAGGGGTTAGTTTGCAAATAATGAAAATTTTTGTTTTTGGGTCAAAGGTGCTTGGCTGAACCTTCTTGCATATCTTTACCATGATATTCATGTTGATTCTTTGCTGTTTTGATGATTTTTAATGCTTTTTTTGTGGTACTTTACCATATAGGGGTCAAAATGTAATTTTATAAAGTTTAGGGGTTTCTTTGCAAATTAAAAAAATTTTGGTTAGGGCAAGGTATTTGGCTGAATTTTTGGTTGATATATTGACTGCATTTTCATACATAATTTCATACGATTTGTTTTTTAATTTTTAGGTTTATTATGTAGGGACTAAAATGAAGTTTTAGAAAAGTGTAGGGACTAAATAGCAAATTGTTATATTAAAGGGGTAAAATAGTCATTCTACTGGTTTTAGAAATTTTTATTATTCCTATGGCGTTCCGTAGGGGTATAGAAATATTCAAAACTTTTTGTAGTTGTTCGATTTTTCGAAGAATACAGAATGTAATTTTAAAAAACCTAAGGGCATTTTGTAATTTTGCTCATCGAGACTCTTTTGCACTAAAGGTGAACATTTTAGGACTCTTTTAGCCTCTTAAGGTCATTTTAAGGTCCATTAGGGTTACCGGGTACTTTCATGTCGAAGGAATACCTGAGGGGCATTTTTGTAATTTTTTTCATCGAGATTTTTTTTTGCCAAAGGTGCACGTTTAGGATTCTTTTAGCCTTTTAAGGTCATTTTAAGGTCCATTGGGGTTATCGGGTACTTTTATGTCGAAGGAATACCCGAGGGGCATTTTCATAATTTTTCTTACCAGGATGCTTTTATGCCAAAGGTGCACGTTTAGGATTCTTTTGGCCTTTTAAGGTCATTTTAAGGTCCATTGGGGTTAACGAGTACTTTCATGTCGAAGGAATACCCTAGGGGCATTTTCATAATTTTTCTCATCGGGATGCTTTTATGCCAAAGGTGCACATTTAAGATTCTTTTAGCCTTTTAAGGTCATTTTAAGGTCCATTAGGGTTATCGGGTACTTTCATGTCAAAGAAATACCTTAGGGGCATTTTTTTAATTTTTCTCACTAGGATGCTTTTATGCCAAAGGTGCACGTTTATGATTCTTTTAGCCTTTTAAGGTTATTTTAAGGTCTATTAGGGTTATCGGTATACTTTCATGTCGAAGGTATACCTCAGAGGCATTTTGGTCATTTTGCTCACCGGGATGCTTTTATGCCAAAGGTGAATTTCTAGGATTGGTTTAGACTACCAAGATCATTTTAAGGTCCATTGGGGTTACCGAGGTACTTTCATGTCGAAGATATACCCTAGAGGCATTTTGGTCATTTTGCTCACAAGGATACTTTTATGCCGAAGGTGAATTTTTAGGATTGGTTTAGACTACTAAGATCATTTTAAGGTCTATTAGGGTTACCGGGTACTTTCATGTCGAAGGAATACCCTAGGGGCATTTTCGTAATTTTCTCTTTGGGATGCTTTTATGCCAAAGGTGCACGTTTAGGATTCTTTTAGCCTTTTAAGGTCATTTTAAGGTCCATTGGGGTTACTGGGTACTTTCATGTTGAAGAAATACCCTAAGGGCATTTTTGTAATTTTTCTCACTTGGATGCTTTTAGGCCAAAGGTGCACGTTTAGGATTCTTTTAGCCTTTTAAGATCATTTTAAGGTCCATTGGGGTTACCAGGTACTTTCATATCGAAGGAATACCCTAGGGGCATTTTTATAATTTTTTTTACTGGGATGCTTTTATGTCAAAAGTGTACGTTTAGGATTCTTTTAGCCTTTTAAGGTCGATTAAGGTTACTGGGTACTTTCATGTCAAAGGAATACCCTAGGGGTACTTTCGTAATTTTTCTCACAGGGATGCTTTTATGCCAAAGGTGCACATTTAGGATTCTTTTAGCCTTTTAAGGTCCATTAGGGTTATCAAGGTACTTTCATGTCGAAGGTATACCTTAGGGGCATTTTGCTCATTTTGCTCACCAAGATGCTTTTGCGTCGAAGGTGAATTTTTAGGATTGGTTTAGACTACCAAGATCATTTTAAGGTCCATTAGGGTCACCGGGATAATTTTATGTCGAAGATATACCCTAAGGGCATTTTGGTTATTTTGCTTACCGGGATGCTTTTACGTCGAAGGTGAATTTTTATTAAGACCCATTGGGGTTATCGGGATACTTTCATGTTGAAGGTATACACTTAGGATATTTTCATAACTTAGTATTTTAGTCACATCTTATGTGAACGCTAGGATACTTTCATATCGGAAGTACACATTAAGAACATGTCCATTATATTATGTCATTCTTAGGTCATAGAATCGATGTTTTTTATATATAACAAAATTATTTTTATAAATAAGGAAATGTCTCCCAATTAAATTGATATGTAGGATTCTTACCAGTATATGTGAGGAATTCTACAGATTATTTTAATAGCGAGATAACCTTTTCAAATGAGAAGTCGAGATTTTTTTTTCAGTTTTAAAACAAAATAAAACCTTTCATATTCGTATGGTTCTCTGACGGGATATGATTGAGAATTCGTGCTCACCCGGTTCCCCGAGAATGTACGAATAATTTTATGATTTCTAGAAACATTAAAACCTGACTTTCTCGAAATAATAAACTTTTATAATGAAGTACTTTATTAAACATCTAATGTTGAAACCGAATAAAAATTAAAATTTAAGTTAACTCATGATTAATAAGGTATTGATTTCTGGGCATCATGAGAGGATCGATCCTTACTTGTGATTATAACCGACTCCTGAATCCTTTTATATGATCTCTGGTATGGTGGCAAGCCTCGAAATTAGTATTTTAGGGTTTCTAACCCTCAAAATACACACTTCGATAGGTGACCAATCTCACCTAGCCTAAATAGATTGGTGGCGACTCCAAATAAATAGTTATTTCGTAATGACTATTTAGGGTTAAATCGAGTGAGTGGTTTATCTCGATCACCTAATCCCCAAAATGAAAAAATGATGATAATGATATAGCCTATACAAATAAGAGAATATAAAATATTAATAAATTTAATAAATATAGAAGCGAAGGCCATTTAAGCCGGGCTTGGTTAGGATTCGTATCCGGGCCACGTTGCAACAAATGTTTGATATTGAAATTTATAGTAACTATAATAAAACAAGGAGGCTAAAAATACAGTAGAAAGTATTATAGCATTTCTATTCCTCAAGTTTTGTTAGGTGCTCACAGGTCGGGGGGTTGAGGTGGGAAAAAAGGGATGAAAGGTGAGAAGGGAAGGAAGAACGATGGAAGACAAAAAAGGGGAGAAAGGTGTTAGCAAGAAGACTTAAGAATAGACCAGAAAATTAAAGATAAACCAAGACTTTTATTTGATAGTAAAATTGCAGTTTTTTGTTACAACAAAAATACACTAATTTATAGACAAAAACTTAATAGAACCACTAACTACTTGGACCCAAAAATAAGGAAAAACATGACTCACTACTGCCATAAAAATAGCCACTAACTCTTGACAACCATGACTTATTCAAAAAAATATATCCTAATGAATCAGGATTACATCAACGCTTCCCTTTAATCCTGATTCTGTAAAACAGATATCCCAAGCATGTTCCTTAGCTTTTCAAATGTATCGAACTTCAATGGTTTTGTTAAGATGTCTGCCACTTGATTTTCAATCTTGCAAAACTTCAATTCAGCATTTTTCTTCTCAACCAAGTCCCTTAAGAAATGGAATCGAATGTCAATATGTTTACTTCTTCATGCACAACTGGATTTTTTGCCAAATTAATTGCTGAATTATTATCAACAAATATCTTCAAGGTTCCCTTAAGTGGAATATGCATATGATTCAATAAGTTTGTCAACCAAATGGCTTGACAAGTACTGGAAGCTACAGCAATGTATTCTGCTTTGCATGTTGAAAGTGCAGTTGTAGGTTGCTTCCTTGACGAACATGAACATGCTGCACTGCCAAAAATAAAACAGTAGCCTAAAGTGCTTTTTTAATTGTCCATATCTCCAGCCCAATCACTATCTGAGTATCCTACAAGTGAACAATTATGAGTGGAAGAGTAAAGCAGGCCAAAATCATGAGTACACTTTAAATAATGTAGGATACATTTGGCCATTTGCAAATGGGATTGATGTGGTGACTCCATGAATCTGCTAATTAAGCTAACTCCATAAGAAATATCTGGACTTGTATAAGTAAGATACCTCAAGCTTAGGTTGAATCAACAAGTGGCCCTTCTCCTTTTTTGTATGCTTTGTGCCAACTTCAATAGAAGTCTTTGCCAGATTGTAACTATCCATCTGATACTTTTTCAAGATGTCAGTAACATATTTCTTTTGAGATATAAAAATTCCATTATCTCCTTGAACTACTTCAACACCAGAGAAATATGACATAAGACCCAGATCAGTTATCTCGAATTCTTTCATAATGGATTGCTTAAAGGTTTCAATCATGCTTGTACAGTTGCTTGTAAATATTAAATCATAAACATATAAACGTATCATCAAAACATCACCAGAATTTCTGACCTTCACATATAAGGCATGCTTGGAAGAGCATTTATTAAAGCCATCATCAAGGAAAAAAGAATCAATGCGCCTATTCCAAGCCCATGGAACTTGTTTTAGGCCATATCATGCCTTTTCCAGTTTGTTAACTTTGTCCTTGCTCCCTTGCCTCACAAAACCAGGTGGTTGTTTGACGAACACCTCTTCTTCAAGTAGACCATTAAGGAATGCCGACTTTACATCCATTTGATGGATTTTCCAATGGTTTTATGTAGCCACAGCAATCATAAGCCTGATTGTTTCCATTTGGGCTACCGGAGTGAACACCTCTTGATAATCATAGCCTGAACGTTGTTCAAATCCTTTTGCTACCAGCCTTGCTTTGAATCTTTCCACCACTCCATTTGCTGTCATTTTTGTTTTGAAAATCCACTTGACATTAATTGCTTTGTGGCCTTATGGGAGATCAGTAATGACCCATGTATTGTTTCTTTCAATTGCTTTAAGTTCTTCACGCATGGCTGTCATCCATTTTAGATTTTGAAATGCTTCCTCTAATGTCATTGGTTCAACATCTGTAAAGAAGGCAAAATGCACTAACTCTTCATCATTATCAGCACTGTCATTAAGATTAACCTCGTAATCTTATAGGTGTAGTGGTGGCTGGCAACGGCGTCAAGGCCTCTCAGGTTCAACTTAACTATTCAGCAAGGTAGATGGTGCTGGAGGTTCTTCATTAATGCTGGGCACCTCTGCTTCTTCCTCAAGAGGAGAAAGAATACACTTTTTTGATCTCTAGGATTGTTCTCATTCCAGTTCCAAGCTTTTTCTTCAGCAAAAGTGACATCCCGGTTAACAATGACTTTCTTCATCACAGGATTGAACAACTTGTATCCTCTTCGTTTATAACCAATAAAAATAGTTTTTTTTGCTCGATCATCTAACTTTGTTCTTATCTCTGCTGGAATATGAGCATAAGCGACAGCTCCAAACACCTTCAAATGTTTCACACTTGGTTTGAAACCACTCCATGCTTCTGCAGGGGTACAATTTAGAACTCTCTTTGTCGGAGATCGATTCAGTATGTACACAGAACAAGAAACAGCTTCACCCCAAAAAGAATTAGGCATGCTTTTGGTCTTCAACATGCTTCTCGCCATGTCCAACATTGTTCTGTTCTTTCATTCCGCAACCCCATTATGCTGAGAAGTGTACGAAAACATGACTTCATGTTGAATACCCTGTTCTTCACAATACTCTTTAAATTCATTAGAGGTGTATTCACCTCTACCATCAGTACGTAGCACTTTTATAGGATAGCCACTTTGCCTTTCAACGTGCAATCTAAACTTCTTGAAATAATCAAATACTTCTAACTTTCTTTAAAGGAAATAAACCCATATTTTGCGAGTAAAATCATCAATGAAAGTCAGAAAATACTTATTGTTGTCGTTTAACATTACATTCATTGTGTCGCAAACATCAGAGTGAACGAGCTCAAGCGGTTGAGAAGCTCGTTGTAGTTTTTCTGTTGTAAATGGTGTTCTATGATGCTTCCCAATAATACATGCTTCACATAATTGTTCAGGATGCTGCATACAAAGCAAGCCTCTCACTAATTTTCCTTGAGCAAGCAATTTTAAGCTATGAAAATTTAGTTGTCCAAACCGCAAGTGCCATAACCAAGACTCATCTTTTATAGTTGCACTAAGACAATTATAAACACAACCAGAAATATTAACTTGAAACATGCGATTCTTTTTCATGGGAGCCATAAGAATAGGTGTACCTTTCTTATCACAAATGGAGAGTTTTTCATCATGAAGAATCATCTCATACCCTTTTTGAACCAGCTGACCCACACTTAGCAAGTTAGTCTTCATTCATGGTACATAAAAAACATCTGAGATATATTTTTTATCTCTATTTTTCAAGTTGATAAGAATCTGCCCTTTTTCCATCACCGGTATGCTACTGTCATCTATAAATTTAACTGTTGTATTAAAGGATTCATTAAAATCTGTAAATAAATCCCTCTTGCCACATATATGGTTAGTACAACCAGTGTCAAGAAACCATATGGGATAGTCTGCCATTTCGCTGGCTAAAGTAACCATCAAAAGAGTATGGTTTTCTTCCTCATCTTGTTGAATATAATGAGCCCTCTGATCATTATCTTCGTATCTGCATTCACTAGAATAATGACCAAATTTATGACATGAGAAACATTCAACATTGGATTTATTATACCATCCTTTGTCGCATCCACATCCATGGCCCCTTGTATGTTGATGTCGATTAGAATCTAATCTCTTTCGGTCATTGCCTTGGTTACCTCCAGACCCAGAATTATTACAGTAATCACCACAACTTCGGTTGTTTGGGAATCGGCTACCTTTTCCTCATCCTCTTCCTCGAAAACTATCCTGTTTTTTGCTTGCATCACCATTCTGACCACCTTTAATAGATGCTTGGGCTTGTAGAGCTTGCTCAATTTGTTTTTTAGCTTTCTTCTCATTCATCCATTGCTCATGAGCTTGCAAAGTACCAGCCAATTCATTGACAGACATCAAGGACAAATCATGAGCTTCTTCAATAGCCACTACAATGTGGTCAAATTCAGAAGTCAACGACCATAAAATTTTTTCAATTATGGCTTGCTCCTTTTGCTTCTCTCCATATAATTTCATTTAATTTGTCAATGCTAGGAGTCGACTTACATAGTTTGCTATGGACTCAGTGGGCTCTATTTGCAATATTTCATACTAATGCCTTAATGTTTGGAGTCTCACTTTTTTTTACTCTGTCAGCACCTTTATATGTCATCATTAGTGTATCCCATGCTTGTTTTGACGTCGTCGCAGCTGTAATCTTCTCAAATACTTCATTTGTCACTCCTTGATGTATGAAAAAAAGCATCTTCTTATCCATTTTCTTGTTTTCACGGTAAGCAGCCTTTTGTGTATCACTTTCACTTTCTCCAGGTTCCTTAAAGCCCTTCTCCATGACCTCTAGCAACTCGTGGTAATCGAAAAAGTACTCTTATCTGGACTGTCCACCGATTGTAATTTTTTTCCATTCAAGATTGGAACAGAAACTTGGGTCAAGCTACTCATAGCCATAGCTCAGATACCACTATTAGTAAGAAGACTTAAGAATATACCAGAAAATTGGAAATAAACCAAGACTTTTATTTGATAGTAAAATTGCAGTTTTTTGTTACAATGAAAATACACTAATTTATAGACAAAAACTTAATAGAACCACTAACTACTTGAACCCAAAAATAAGGGAAAACATGACTCACTACTGCCATAAAAATAGTCGCTAACTCCTAACAACCATGACTTATTCAAAAAAAAAAAATCCCAATGAATCAGGATTACACCAACAAAAGGGTTGCTCAAGAAATGTGACAGAGAAAAGAGGAAAATGAAAGAAAGAGAAAAACGAAGAATGAGAGAAAAAATAAGAGAAATTTTTTTGTATTAATATTATTTTTTATATTTAAATTATTTTAAAAAAATTTATTATAAATTTATATACAATTTTTTATATTAATAATTTATATTTATATATTTTTATTATATTCATATTATTTTATATTACTTTTAATTAATTTTTTTATGTTATACTTATAAATTTAAATTAAAAAAATTATGTATTTATATTATATTTTATATTATATTTTAATTTATAATATATTTTATATAATTTATCATAATAATTTTATACATATATTAAATTAAATGAACTTAAATAAATAAAATTTTTGTTAATGCAATCTAAACTCAACTGATATTAAAGGTTTATTTTAATACGATTTAAAAGTTAAAAACTTATTTTTGTAATAAAATTATAAAAACTTAACTATGTGCAATGATAGATTTTGTCTTTAAAAAAAAATGTTTGTACACGGATAGTGAAACGAAGCTGTGGGCTTTTTTATTGTACCACTACTTATAATTAAACTAACAATCAAAATATTATTGATTTAATACATATTATTTAAAATATTATTATTTTTGCCACAGTGGTATTTTTTTTCATGTTTACGTCAAACAAAACGCTGAAGCACTTGGCGCCTTCACGTTGAAGGCGTCCATTCATTTGGCGCCTGTCTGTTGGACGGGCATTAAACTAATTTTTTGTCTTTTTGACTGGTTCTTTGTCTTTTCCTTTTCCGCAGCAGTGAGTACTTGATGTTTTGATAGAATAAATTTCAAAATCAATCGTACCGTTCAAATATTTTCTTGAATAATATTAATATAAGTCTCTGAATTTTTTTAAAAGTTAAAAAAAAAAATTTGACTTTTTATGCATGAAAGTAAGATTACTGATTTTTATTTCATTGTTATTATTCATTTATTTTCAAAGTTTGATAAATATTCTTTTATTCATCGCTTTTTCTAGTAATTCAGTATGTAGTAAAAATATGTATTTAGGAAGAATATTTTACATAATTTTAGTTTTATGTATTAAATTTTTTAATATTTATTATTTGTTTTCGTTGTTCTCTTACTGATTTAAAAATAATTATAATAGTTTATTTATTACTTTATATTTATTAAATTAAATTTTATATTATATATATTTTTGCATATTTTGATTTTTCTCTTTTGGAAAAAAGGAAAAAAGAGAAAAAATAAAAAAAATTAAATTATAGTTTGATTTAATTTGTTTCTTTAAATTGTAACACTCTTAATAGCAAATTATATTCTATTAAGTATGGAATTAAATCTTTGATAAATATTTACAATTAGGTACAGATTTTAAATTAACTTATGAGTCTACATTGAACCAATTACTTTAAATATATCATTTAGAAAAATAAAAAAAAAACTTTTTTCCCTAAGTGGTTTTATATAGAAAATAAATCGACTAACAAGTGAACAAACGGATCAACTCATTTAAATATATTATTTAAAAATAAAAACTATTTTTTCGAGTAAATTGGATATTAATCTTAAATCGCGTTACAAAACTTTTTACTCAAGCAACTTGAGCATGAATCCTAAATCGAGTTGTAAGTGAATGTAAAGGCCAAACCTTTTTAATGTCTTTTATTTTTTAACTTTTTCCTCAATTAATCAGATAGGGATCTTAAATCGACAGATAAAACTTCAAATATATTATTTAAAAATAAAACAATAACCACTATTTTAAATTATTCAAATATTTTTATATTTTAATATCTTAAGTAAATAAATTTAGAGTTAAAATCGAATCACTGTGCTAAACTCTAAAATGCATGCAATAAATTGAGATGCAAAATAAAAGCAATATAAGAAAATAATTAAAACACGATATGAGGCAAAAATGATTTGTACATAATATGAATATATGAATATATTAAAATATGTATAAAACCAATGATTAATGTAAAAATCTATAACTTTATAATATTTTGAATACAAAAAAACCACGAACACCAATAGAAAAAACCCAATATGGACATGTTATTACAATTTTTTTTTTAAATTGAATCACTATGAAATATTATACAAAATACATCAAGAATTGAAATATGACATGAGTACAACATGAAATCACAATTTTTTTTTTCAAAATTAAGCCTACAAACACAACATAGAAAATTAATTAAAAGCAACAAGAAAAATAACTTGAACATGATAAAAATATATAAGGAATTATTAATGTATAAAATTTTTTATAAATTTTTATAATAATTTAAATATATGAAAATAATAAGAAAACAAAAAAAAAAATTCTCTCACCTTTCTTTCTTTTCCCCTGGCTTCCCCTTTCTTCCTTTTCTCTTTTTTTCTTGTTGTCTTTCCTTTTGTTCCCTTCTTTTCTTTCTTCCTTTCTTTCTTCTTTTTTTCTTTTCTTTTTCTTTTTCTTTTTTTCCCTTCCTTCTCTCTTGCCCCAATCCAAACAAGAAAAAAAAAAGGGAGGGATTATCCTAAACTACCTTGTAGCATAGGCTATATACAGATTGAGACCTTGTGATTTTAACTTTAATGCTTTGAGACTCTATGATTTATGTTATGTGCAGAGTTAGGTATTCTTTTATTTTTCCATCTACTTCTGTTAGAATTTCTGTTAATTATTTCTATAATGCAAAAAAATTAATTAATGGCATAAAATTAACCTAATAGTAATTTTAAAATTAACTTGCAGTCTCACTTTAACTCTTTTCTCATGTAGACTCATTGTTCACCCCCTCTCTCTTTCTCAATTCATAAGAGTACAATTAAGTGAAATACCCAAAAGTCAGCTCTTTTTTATCATGTCTCTTGAGTCTTGATTTTTGTGTTACAAGTAGTTTCAAGAAAGGATACCAGGTGCATTAATCGTACACCCTATCCCAACAAATTTTGGTCATTTGCATTATTTTTTATTTATTTATTTCTGATGATAAAGTAATTAAACTGCTTTCCTTTTTCTTTCAACTAATTTTTGCTGTTGACTGTTTATAAGAGAAAATATTACCATTTTCTAAAAAAAAAAATGAAAGATATTACCTTATTAAATAAGGCTATGAGTTAATGGTTGTGTCCCCTCTTTCTCTAAATGCTGACTTGAGAATTATTTAAGTGAATGAAATTGTTTAAAATGGGTAGTTGGCTACAAAAAAGATGTCTAATCCAAACAGCATAAGGATTTAATTTTTTTGGTAGTAAGATTTAAATTATTATAAATGTTATAAAAAATTTAAAAGAAAAAATGAAAAAAAAATGAATTACGCCTTCAATAAAAAGGTACCAACAACTTTGGCACTGTCATGTTAAAGACACTACAATGTCAATACCTTCATATAAAGGGGTTGAGCGTTTTGATGCCTTTAGGGGTGTAAACAAGATACCTACGCTCACAAACTACTTGAATTCGACTTAGAAAAAACTTGAGCTCGATTCCATCATTATCGAGTTGAGCTCGAGCTTGAGTAGCTTAAGTTATCGAGCGAGCCGATTTAAGTATTTTGATATTTGGTTCGAGTAGCTCATAAGCCTAATCAAATTTTTTCATTATAATATATTTATAATATTTTATTATTAATTTACTATTTTACCCATATACTTAAAAACCTTAATGTTAATTCTTTTCTTATTTTCCCTCGAGTTTCACCAACAGTGCCTCCTCTCTCTCTATATCCCATTCCTACTCCCATAAATAGCCAAGCCTCACTTCCTTCTCTCTTGCCTAAGCCTTTAGCCTACTACTTGAGCTTCCATCTGTGGATCAAACTTGCAACGAAATAGCTTTTGTCATATGTGCGTCTTCTTTTTTGTTGGAAATTGAATGCCATAGTTTGTGAGTGATTTATGGAGTTTCTTTAAAGGTTGAAAAATTTTCATGTTTTCAAACATGCATACAGATAAATGTTTTCCCCAAATCAACCATAAAATTTAGCAGTATTTCATTTTAGAAATTTGATTTTTTGAAAAAAATTTTCTTTTTCAAATCAAAACAGAATGGATTAAGTTTCTTTATTTTGTTAAGAAAAATTTAGATTTAGTTGCTGTGTAATTTTTTTTTTTACTTTTATCATTATACTATCTTGAATTAAATTTTATTAATACCAAAAATTATATATGAAAAAGCTTCGTTCGAGCTCAAGCACGAGCTTGAATATATAAATTGAGTAAATGAGCCTAATCGGGTCGGGCTCGAATAGTTTAATTTTATCTTGAGCATAGCTTGTGCTTAAAAAATAATACGCGATCAAGTTTGAGCCAAGTTTTGAGCCTTGAGTTTAAAATCCAACTCAAGCTTTAGCTCTTTACTATTAGAACTCAACTTGACCAGATTATAGCCCTAGGTACCTTTATATTGTAGGCATCAACGTTTTCGGCATTTTTGACGTGGAACATGAAAGAAATGTCATCATGGCTAAAACAAAAATATTTTGGTAATGTGTTTAAAGAAAGTATATTGGTGATTTGTTAAATTATTAGGAGTAGTTTGGTCAAAAAACTTGAAATTATGTCTTTTAGAGAGAAGAAATTGAGTAAAAACAAGGTAGTTTCTTTATGTGGTGAGTAGATTTAGTGAATGTGTATTTATAAAAAAAATTAAAAGCTATTGATATCCATAAATTAATTATTTATTATAATTTTGTTTTGATTTTATATAAAATTAGTATCACTTGACTTGTGAGATCAAAATTCAAGCAAGCAAAGGTTTTATAATTGAAAAGATGCCTACGATAATTAATATAAGTTTTATTTAATATAAAATTTAATTTTTTAATTGATTTTATTTTGAAATATGCAAAAATTCTATTAAAAAATAGCTTATACTTTCTTTTTTTTTTTGCCCTTTTTAAAAATTTTAAATATTGAATTGTCATAATAATAATAATATTTAATCAATACTAGAATTTATTACCTCTACTAAAGTAGATTAAGAAAATGTTTTTGTAAAAGAAAGTTATTAGATTTTAATTTTTAAAAAATAATGAGTTAAAAAATAGAAGCATATAGTTAGTTTTTAAAAAATTAGAAGAAATTCAAAATATGACTAATTTTTTAGTGGATAGTTATTTTTTAAATTAAAAGATCTAAACACCTCCTATTTCATTTTATTATTATAATTTAAATTTATTTTTTTATAATTTCTTTAATTGAATTGTTGCTACTTGACTCATCACACTAACTCAATACAGCTCAGTTAGCCGTATTATATACAATAGAGATAAGGGTTTTTTTTTAATTATTGTGTTATTTTTTGTTTTATATCATATTTTATTTATTTTTATTATATTTATATTATGTAATTATATCATATATAAAATTATCAAATCTAAAATTATAATCTCTTTTATAAAAAAAAATTTCAATCTATAAATACGATAAAAAAGCAAGTTATTAATACATAATAGACCTTCCATGGGCTGAGCCTTCAACATTAACTTCTCTTGAGCCTTCAACATTAACTTCTCTTGTCGGCTTAAATTAGTATTTAATAATAAAAAATTTTATATTTAATTAAAAATATATAAATATTAATATAAAATAAATTTTTATCTAGTTTTAGGGTTAGACTAAATCCAACTTAAACCTAAAAAAATAAAAAATAAAAATTTAAAATCTGAAACAATGTATGAACACTATTAATGCATGCAATTTACCAATAATCGTGAATGCCGTTGCTTATGCGTGGTGCCAAAAAGCAATCCTTTGCTTGCACCCCCACGCACACGCCATCAGATTCCCACTCTCCAGCTCCACCATTTTCGCACCACTTTCTCAATACCTACCAACATTCTTCATACCAATTTTTACGGCATAGGTGATTGTTTGTAAAATTTTATTTTCCAAACTAAAAAAAGATAAATAAAAAATAAATTATAATGTTGAATAACTACACATTAATGATATAACTATATATATATTTTAATATTGTAATTCATAAATTTTTATCATGAAGTTATTATTTTAATATAAAGTCGATGAAAAATATATCTTAATACCGATAAAAAGCAGTCGTTGTTTACTAAACAAAAAGGAATTTGTTTATCTAACAAAAATTTTTCCAGAGAAGAATGAAAGGAGAATGTAATTCTAAGAGAGAAAATAAGTTACTTTTTAATTACGTGAGTGATTTAAAGATAAGTGAAAAGGGTAAATAGTTTTAAGAAGTTTGGAAAGTGTGTAATTTTTTAATTACCTTAATGATTTAAAGTTAAATGAGTTTTTTTTTTTAATTTAAAAAAATATTAAAATTAAAAATTATTAAATTACTTTTTAAATACTCTATCATTTATTTATTTATTTATTTTAAATTAATTTTTTAATATTTTATTAATCATCAATTGGTGACGTCAACTTCATCACTCCTCTGTCTTAGGAGAGAAATAGAAATTTACAACGAGTTCACGACAAAGCCACTTTAAAATTGTCGCTAAAAGTGAAAAAGGAAAATGTTTATTAAAAATAAAAAGAAACCCAACTGAGTCTAAAAACCAACCAAAAAGGATCACCGTTTAGCCAATAAAAATCTACTAAGTAACCTCTCCACTTTCTTCTTTGTTTCTAGTTTTGAGACACCCAATATCAGAGCATATCGGCTCTATTTATCTATAATTATTGTGGAAAAAAAGAAAGAGACTGTAAGACCTATACGCTAAGAATATTGGTTGAGAGAAAGGTTCAAACAAAGGCTTTCAGATCAATCCATGGGTTCTTTCAATACAATTCAGCGTAAGGTTTGGTCTTTCTCCTTTTAATTTCTCAAAAGAACCGAAATTCCTTTCTGGGTTTTTCTTAGATCTGTCTTTGCAATCGATTTCTTAGTCTTTGTTTTTGGGGATCTTCCAAGCTTCATGCGTACTGGGTTTTTAGGGTTTTCAAAATTGGCACTCGAATTTGATCTAGAAATTAGGGCTGTAGCTCAATTTCTGTAGGTATAGAAAATTATAGTGTTTGATGAGCGGAAAGATGCAATCTAGAAGAAACGAGGAGCATGTTGAACTATCTCGGGCTGTTAAGTTGCGTAGTCAACACAAGGCTGCTGCTGAAGGGGGTCCTCACGACCCTTATCCAGTTTCGCGTGGTGAGGTGATGAATAATCGGTCTCCTCCACCACGTGGACGGAGGAGTTATAGTCCTAATGCCCTAGATGCGTCTAGGAGGGGGAGTTTGGTTAGGGATCGAATGAGTGGATCGAAGGTGGGGAGGGATTCGTATGGTTGGCATTTGGGTAGTGTTAGCACTGAAACGGCAGGATCAAAATCACCCCTATATGACCAACTGCGTAAAAAGCCTCATTTTGTAGATGAGAGAGCTGTAAATAGAAAATATGATTATGCTAAGCCTGTTGGTTTTGATGATTGTACAAACTCCAGAGTAAGGAATGTTTGCAGGCTTGATCATGGTACTTCTTGGATGAACAAAGAGAAGGACTATTTGGAAAACAGAGTCTCAAGTATTGATGGGCATGTAGCAAAGGGTCAGAAATTGTTGCCAGTGGAAGAAATCGCAGTAAGAGGCCCACATCGGTTGCCTCAGGATCTGGATCCAAGCTTAAATTTTCCTGAAACTAGTGGAAGATTACCATTGTCCTCACAAGATATTGATGTAGGTCAATATGAGCGTGAAAAACTTCGGCGTCGAGAAACTATTCCTTCAAATAAGGTGACAGTTATGGATTCTTACAAAGAAGATAAACCCATGTTCCAGTCTCAGGATGTTGCATATAGTATGGTGAAAGGATCTCAATCCCAGGACTTTATGAGCGACCCTCAGATTAAGGATTTTGCTGGCACATCTTCTGGTCTCACTAGGACTGAGTTTCAGAGTTTGTATCAGGATGATGAACCCTTACGTGTTTCTGAAGAATATCTTACGAGCAGCAGGAAGCTCACAGAAGATGTAGGATATAGTAAATATGACCAAAGGCCACTGCAAGATTCTGTGAGAGATCCTGAAGCTGCTAGAAGGAATATGAGGTTATATCAGCAATGGGCAGATAGTCCGAGCAGAGCCGAGTATGAGGATTACCTTTACAGAAAACCTAGGGCAATAGGAAGTAATAATCATGGGTATTCAGCTGAGGGCTTAAAAAGGATGATGCCTTCTCAATCTCGAGTTAGCTATGAGCATGCATCAGTTGATTATGGTCACATAGACATGCCAAAACCAAATGTTTTGCACCATGTTGTAGACAGAATTGATAATACAGATTATTCTTTTGGAAATTCAGGAAATGGCATTATATGGGACAATCGTGCTTTGCAAAAGCAGATATGTGCAGACTATATTGATATGTGCAGATCATATGAATCAACGCAAGGTGGGGAATACGTGGACTCAGAAGACACACATATAGTGTTTGGCAGAAGACTAGCACAAGATTATGAAATGTCACATTTTGATGCATCTCACAATCGGCAGTTATCAGATTTGAGATCTGATTCTGGTTTTGGCAGAGGAACACGTCCAGAGTTCCAAAATGAAAGACTGATAAATTCTCCTGCATCTAAATATGATGCAAAGCAACGTAGACCTGTTCTAAGAAGAAAGAGCATGGAGAAAGAGCTTGACATGTACTCAGATAGGATCCTTAAAAGGAAGTTCCTTACGGAGGAAGATGTTGGTAGGCCGAGTTCTAAAACCACTATATCCAGGAAATTGCATTCAGCTGGTGACTTTGGAGGTCCGTATGACAGTGAGGAGCAGATTGATGAAGATATAATCGGTTTACATGCATCTAGAACAAAACGACATGGTCACAATGAATATAGAAAGGTTGGAAAGACATACGATGGGCAAGACCATCATGGAGATTTGGAATTGGATGACTGGTATACATCCCAAGGTTCTTTGGGGCATTCACAAAGGGTTCCAATCAGATTTTACGAAAATAGTGGTAAATATATCAAGGGAAATCCTGGACCTGGTTCTCTTAGCTGGCATACCTCACATCACAATGACAGAAGAAGTAACCTTCATAAACAAAACAAAGTTTGGAAGAGAAACGAAGATTATGATGAGGATATAAATGCAAATGATGGTGACATGACTGAAGATCTAGTGAATTATGCAGAGGCTGAGCTGTCTGAGGATTCAGAAGAATTTAGGCAATTGGTACATGAAGCATTCTTAAAGTACTCTAAAAATTTAAATTTAAACCAGTCTGTTCGTAGAAGATACAAGGAGCAAGGATGTGCTGGTAGTTTGTTCTGCATCGTATGTGGTAGAAGGTCTGTTCTCTTTTCTATGACATGCATTTTAAATTGGGGCATCTATTTCATATATTTCTTTGCTTGAATGGGGAGTTTCCCAGTGTCTGTTAAGTTGCAATCAAGTCTGCAGAGGCCTTAAAGGTTCTATCAATCGGTCCTTATAGGACTTTTTTAAGGCCACTTGGATTTTTTTTGAAGTTAACAATATCATGAGTATTATTTAGTTATTTAAGTAATGAAATTCAGGTTTTCTTCTTCTGGCCAGACAGTTTGTTTGGGTAAATGGTAACTAGAACATATGATGGTTGGTGATAAATAACTTTATTTCAGGGTTCAATATCAATTCATTTGCTTCTGAGCAGAAACACATAAGTAGATTAGTGGCCCGAGGAATGATGACTTATTAACAATTTGCAGGTTTTGTGTAATGTATAGTGGACTATCTAGTGAATGTCAGGTCGGCAATTTAAATTTTTTGGCACTGAGTGACCTTAGATATGGTATATGTTTTTGTGCACTAAAGAAGAAGAATAGAGAGGAAGGTAGAGAACAGTATAAATGTTTTGAGTTTCAGCTTTTGTGGACAAAAAATGCCGATGGGATCAAGGCTTGCAGTTTTATCAATTTAAGCTTCATAAAATTTTATATAGAGGTGTTTCCAGTGATGTTGGAAATTTCCTGGTTTAGATGACATTTGCCTATAAGTGAGCTAACCGTTGAAAATTTGTTATCTTGATGTGTCAAGTGAAGAACTCTGAGGATTATTTAAGCGTGCTTAATATGGAGAAACATCTCAGCTTCATTGTGGATACTGGATAGAACATTTTTCATTCTTTGCTCAATCTTGACTTTGTTGTGAGAAATAGCTGCTTGGTTTTCAGCAACAGGCATCTAGGATGTTTGGTTTGAGCCATTAGTCCATGCTCCTTAAGAATCCTTGAATGTTGTTGTTAGGGAGCTAGGTTGGTACTGTTGTGTCTGATAGAGGGGTTTTAGTAGTCTGAATGTAAGACCTATTAGAATGCGGTACGAAAGATTTAATAGGTAGTTTGAGTGACAACCTGAGTGGTTATCCATTTGTCTGTGGCAGATAGGATGATAGTGAGCCATTGGCCGTCAATGATGCTGCCACTTGCTTTTAACGGGGAGGTGCATGGTGAAGCTGGTCTAAATGGTAGTGTAGATGGGCAAATCAAAGAGAGTGAGATAAAGCTACATATCTGTATCATGTCAAAGGTCAACTGTTTAAATTTTGTGAAGAATTTTGTTAAAAAAAAAAAAAAAAAACGCTTATTATTTTGTCTTGCAGTGGTTTTAGACAACGATTTCTTGTTGCTGGCTAAATGTTGATTTTAATTATCCATCTTGATTCTGATAGAATCTCTCTGTCCCTCTCTCTGGGTTTATCTGTGTATTTATTAATCTTTTTTGAAGTTATTTTTGCTAGTACAAGCATTTGAGGATGCAGTCTACTTTTTTGAAGTAGAATTCAGGTTGTAGTAAAACATGATGCTTTGCTTGATTAGATATATACTTTGTTGTTTTCACACTTCATATGTCCTATCTTATATTTATTAATGATATGATGCTTTATATATTAGGAAAATCTTTAGAAATATTGAATGTACCTCTTTGTATACTCTTTGAACCTGGTGAACAACATAGAATACGTTAAGGTAGGTCACTTTTTGACCCAAGTAAAAGGTGGGGTTGGGCTTTGGAACTCCATTTCCTGCTTTATTTATGATGACTGCAGAAGAAATGGTTTCAGGTACGCTAGGTGCTAATTGGATGTTACTTTCGCATTCTTGATTTTGATTTCATTCTCTCTGATGTGGATACTGGTTGTTTTCCTTCTTTATGTACCTGATAAATTTTTAATGGCTGTGAGAACATCAAGATTATTATTTCTTTGAATCACTATCTCCTTTTTAAAATTTATTACCATGGATGATTCTTCCTCTCTCTATTATTCTTACGTCTGTGCTCTTACAGCTACTCAAAGGAGTTCATGGACACGCAACGCCTGGTGACACATGCCTTCATGTCTCACAAGGTTGGGTTGAGGGCAGAGCACTTGGGTCTTCACAAAGCGATATGCGTGTTGGTGGGGTGGGACAGCATAGCACCTCCTGACACCATAACATGGGTTCCCCACGTCTTGCCTGAAGCCGAGGCTTTTGCTCAGAAGGAGGATTTGGTACTCTGGCCTCCAATTGTTGTCGTCCACAATATTTCCATGGCAAATAACAATCCTCAAGAACAGAAGGTTGTTCCGATCGAAGGGGTGCAGGCTTTTCTAAGAGGTGAGTAGTTGACTCAAATTTGCATGATAATTTAATAAACGGCTTAACGTATTTAGTTGGAATTAGTCATAATGTTAAGATGTTTTCTACTGCTTATTGGTGAAAGGAAGAACTTTCTTTGACCAGAAGACGAGACTGATAATTTATTTCTTTCTTTGATGCATTTCCCTCTTTGGTTCTTTTTCTTTGTCTTTTTCTTTTCCTTCCCCTTGTCGTTTCTTGGATGATGACAGATAAAGGCTTTGTTGGGGGAAAAATCACTGTGTGCCTAGGGAGGCCTGCGGACCAAAGTATCATGGTGGTGAAGTTCTTAGGCACATTTACTGGATTGGCAATGGCAGAGAAACTTCACAAGTATTTCGTTGAGAATAAGCGAGGGAGAGTCGAATTTACTTCAAATAATAATGGCAAAAACAGCATTGAGGAAGGAATAATGGGTGATAATTTGGAGGAAGAGCTTCTTTATGGCTATATGGCAATTTCAGAGGACTTGGACAAACTTGATTTTCATAACAGGAAATGGAGCCTGGTAAAAAGCAAGAAAGAGATCCTGGACTTGGCAAATGATCCTGTCAAAACTGATGAAAGGTAGCGCAGCTGTTTAAATAACATCAAGGGCTGAGGGTCATACACTTGTTACACCTAAATTGCCCTTTTTGTTTTTTTTTTTTTCCCGCTTGGAAGAGTAGTTATGTCTAAAACAAAGTGATTTGATTATACCTTTTACTGTCTGCTAGGTTTGTGATGATTAGTGTTTTACGACTATTAATGTAAACATATATAAGATTGCTATATTTTACTCTACTTCAACTATGTTGTTTCTTCTCTTCCTTTTCATTCAACTATTCGTGCCTTACACGTTGGTGAAGTATAGAAATCTGACAAAAGAATTGAACTTTTTAAACACGTTTGTATTTTCTTATTTTTTCTTTGAAGTTTGAGAAACGGAAATAGTATATGTAATAATTTTGAATGCAATAAAAATATTATACAAGAAAAAAATAAAAACATGTCAAGATATAAAAAATAAAATGAACATAATATAAATATATGAACATATTAAAATATATATTATTAATTATTAATTATTAATATATTAAAGTTTATATAAATGTATAATATTTTAAATACAATTATAAAAAATATATGAATATAATAGAAATATACGAATTACTTGATTCAAGAAAAAGGCTATGTCTTAATAATATATGTAACTAATTCGCGTTTAGGATTTGACAGAACTAATATATATGTTTGATGCAAATACAATATGTTGTATTCGTATTTACAAAGTTGAGGAGAAAAAAAAATGAATACACAACAAACAAAGGTGGCAAAATTAAATCGTTATAAATTTTATTGTATAATAAATCATTAGATTTTCATCTCTCTTTTCATCTTCAATTTTATCTAGTAGATAAAGAGATATACATATCCAAAACAAGATAGAATGCAACATTTTTGTTTCTAAAATTTCATATCAAAAAGAGAAATCTAATTTTTCTGGTGTAATATAATAAAATAAAAAAAATGATGTAAGACCTACTCAAACGTAATTTCAAATCCAGAAGATCATGAATAAAAAATATTCAAAACTGAAATAATTCGAATTCGGAATAATATAATCAAAAAACATCCAAATTTAATATAATCCAAACTTAAAATGACTCAGATTCAAACTCAAAGTGTTTCGAATCCAGAATGGCCTACATTAGGAAAGACCCAAATCTATAATCAAGCCTCGAAATCAACCAATCCGAACTCGTCCAACTACCATCTCTAATGACACACGTACATAGATTGTTAAATCTAAATATCACATTGAATAGTTACAGTATTATTTATATTTTATTTACATATATAAAGAAATAGATGGGAAAGAAATTTGAACATTGAATTTTAACTTTTCTGAGCATGGATAAAAACCTTGAATCATAAAAGCATACAACAGCAGGAAGGTTGATACATTTTGTTTCATATGTTGCTCGTATGAAATGAATATTAAAGAAGGGATGAACATAAAGGACACTGGTAGACAATAATAATTGAACAACTTTTACTGAAATGGACATCAAAGAACAGTAAATTACGAGCAACTGTTGAAGATGTACAAAGAAGAGACATTAAAACCCCTCTCGACCTAATTATTCATGCACAATCATGAAGGAACAAAGAAAATGTTTTGGTATCTTCTCATCTCCTTTGGAAGTTAAGGAACTTGATTCCATAGGCAAACACAAATAAGAAGAGGAGTACCCACCCAATATGGGCTGCAACAACAGCAGGAAGGAAACTATACTTGAACCCTAGGTGTTCCTTAAGGTAATCTTTCACTGTCATTGGGGATTCTCCAGTTATCTCAACAAGGTCAAGTTTGTCACCAACTTGGGAAGTCACAAGGCCATAGATTGTCCATGCAACTGGAGAAGCCCAATAATACCATCTCCACCAAATTGGAATTTCCTGCAAATATATATTCAATGATAGAGTTGAGATTTCTTTCCTGATATAAAATAATATAGCATTTAAACGATTGTTTTCATCTTGAATACGTACCATCCTAGGGATTAGGAAACCAGAGAAGAGATTCCAAAAGCTTAGAAAGAAGGACATGACAATGGCAGCAAATTGATGGTTAGGAGTAAGAGCTACAAGCATCATCCCATAGAGTGTGAAGTACATGAAGCACATTAATATGAAGTAGTAGAACAAGAAGAACTTTCCAAGATCAATGTGGAATCCAATCATTGAGTAAAGTAGTATACTATATACCAATGTTTGGATTGAAACATAAATTGCCTCAATTGCCACCTGCAAGGCATAACACAATATGCTAGTTATATCAGCTACACCTGTCCTAATATCCTGATTTTCTTCCTTGATTTAAGGGATGAAGTGTAGATTATTTATATCAATTTGATGCTAAGATTTTAGCTTACCTGGGCAAGTGCATAAGGTAATGGTGAATACATTCCTGCTGCTCTTTCACGATAAAAGACTGTTCTTTCAATTGCCACAACAGATTGCACTGCAGAAGTGTTGGTGGCTCCAAGGAAAAGGACTGCAGAGTACATAGCTCCCAGCAAATTCATTAGATCTTGTTCCCTGTGTCTGTTAAATTAAAAGTTTGCTAAATTATCCTAAATGAAATCCAATAAGCTGGACATAAAAATAATTTCCTGATAGGAAATGCCATATGTACTTCCATTCTGATAGATATATGCCATTGACCTCCTAGTGAACAAGAAGAACATGAGTCTGCTATGACAATGTAGAATTTACGTAATATGACCAGACAATATTGATTTGATAGTTTCTTGAAACAACTTTTTATGATTTCCAATCACTTTTAGAAAAATAGTACAAGTGTAGAAAAAAGCATGCCAGTTTATCTGGTTGTCTTAATTTCAACCTACAACCATTTCATCTAAAGTACATGTAGTTTTAACCTGTGGTACCTAACTCTTCATGTTTCTAAAGTATTTGTGTCCAACACTCATGTTCGACACATATTTGGACATGGATAAGAGGTATGATCCTCCAAATGTATAGAAAAACATAAAATAAATTGAGCATCGTGTCAGACACAATTGTACCGAGTTCTCACCTTCAAATCCAGGTAACATAGGTTTCAACTAAACAAAGGAACAAGAGCACAATTGTTTTGGAAAACACTACACAAGGACGTTGGATTCTTTAATGGCAAGTAAAAGTCATTTTCAAAGTATTGGGTATCTATAGTATTTTTCTAGTGTTGAACTGTTGTTTGCTTGTTGTCACAATGACAACTAAATAATAATTTTTGGACTTACATCTTATCTCCTTTGTCCCAGAAAATCAGTCCAAATATGATACCAACAAAAAATGTCATGAAGAATCGGATTGCATTGTATTGTGGGTTCCTCCAATATGAGTGGTACTGCTTCCAAAAGCAGGCTTTGCATTGAGTAAAGAAATCTTGAGAGTATGTAGTTGGGAAGTGAAGGTCCTTGGTTCCAGGAACTGGGGTGCTTAGTTCTTTGATAAGTTCCTCATTCTTCCTGGTAAATGACAACGTCATCTTAGCCTAAAAAAGAGGAAAATGGGGGGGGGGGGGGTAAAGGCAGAAAAGAAGGGAGTAAATGAGATGGTAGTTTCAATTTTAGTTACCTATAAAGTTCAGATTTGGCATAAATTTCAGCAAAATCAACATCAAGCTGAGCTTCAACTGCAGTAGAACTAATTTCCAGCATCCACGTGGCAGGATTATAACCTTCTCTGATCTTTGGAACTCCTGGCACAGCCTGCCGAAGGTTATTAGACATAAGTTGTGACCAAGGCCTCAAAGAGTGCAAACACCAATTTTATCATGTATGTAGTATGACAGAATCGATTCTCACTTCAAAGTATTCTATAAGTTTGTGAGAATGGCGACCAAGAGGTCCAGCATAAATGACTTGTCCTCCTCTTTTCATCAAGAATAGCTGTAGTAAAAATGGAAATCTTTTTAGCAGATACAATAGAATTATAAAAGCAGATGAAGGAAAGGTTTCCGATAATGAGAATTTCAGAATACCTCATCAAAAGCTTCAAAAATGTCTACACTCGGTTGGTGAATTGTGCATACCACAGTTCTTCCTGTATCCACTGTATTTCTCACAGTGCGCATGACAATTGCAGCTGCTCTAGCATCAAGGCCTGATGTTGGTTCATCCATGAAGATGATTGATGGATTCGCAACCAATTCTACAGCTATTGTGAGCCTTTTTCTCTGTTCAGTTGACAGGCCATCCACTCCAGGAAGGCCAACTAGAGAATGCTTAAGAGGATTAAGCTCTACCAACTCCATTACTTCTTCAACAAACATCTGTTGCACAATTATTGAATAAATTGATAACTGGGTAAATTTCTTAAATTGTAAGCTTTGGCCAGACATAGTTTACATTTTCAGTTGAAATATAAGAATCGAAAGGATTGTACAAGTTTCATGATGAGTAGCAAAACATACCTTTCGTGTTTCTGCATTGACCTCCTTTGCAAGACGAAGCCACGCAGAGTACACAAGAGATTCATATACAGTAACATGTGGAGAATGGATATCGTTTTGTTCACAATAACCGCTAACTCGAGCAAAAGTTTCTTGGTTCTTCGGGTAACCAGAAATGCTAATATTTCCTTCAATATACCCACCAGTTTTTCTTCCTGCTAGCACATCCATCAAGGTGGTCTTTCCAGCTCCACTAACCCCAACTAATGCTGTTAGGACACCAGGCCTGAAAGCACCACTTACATCTCGCAATAATTGAAGACGAGTCTCTTCAATTCCTTGGCTCTTCATTTCCTGAAGATTATATCATTAAAATTTAGAAGTTTTCTTCTTTTGAAATACCAATTTGAAAAAAGATCACTACGAAGCAACGTGAATGAATTATTGAAAAATACACTGTTGCTTTATAGAAGTAGAAATATGGAGAAGTGACTTACAGCAGGCATGTCAACATAGTACTTCACATGGTCAAATGCAAGTGACAATGGTTGAAAGGGTAACACCATTCCTCTCTTTGTAGGTGCTTGGTTTCCAGCATTAAGACTTGAGTTTTCAGGAGTATCCTTCATTGCCATACTCAATCCTACAATCATTCACTTAAGCCTTTCATGACAAGCAAAAAGAATTGTTGATTTTATTAGTTTAACTTGTAAGCTCTAGTCTTCTTTTTGATATACAAATGTAAGGTTATTGACATGCTAAAGCTAAGAAGCAATCAGGTATCTTTAAAATATAATCAAAACAACAAATGTATGGTGCATAAGTATTCTTATAAGATTAACAGTCATTATTTTATTTTTCACTCATAGTGCCATTAGAAGATTGTTTCAAGAATATATTGTATTTATTAATACTCGTAATTTTCTGAAGTACTAGGTTAAAACATGTCAAACCTTCAAAAAATGGAGCAGTTGAAGGTGAACTCGTTTCTATCGATTTCAAATTATGCTGTCCATCAGAAGATGACGGCCTTTTGCTCTTATTCTTATTATCTTCATCCAGAATAACAGATTTGGAATCTCCTAGAGCTGCATTTCATTTTCAAATTGCTTTTAAAACTAGATTATTCTTTGCTAATTAAAATGAATATTAGCATGAGTTTAGTTGCTTACGATTCAAATATGTCAATGCTGCAATAAACAAAAGATTAAAGAGCAGAGAAAATCCAAGGAGTGCTGCAACACAAATCCAGTACCAGAACTCTTCTGTGTACATGCCTCTGGATTTGAGAAGAATCTTCCCTACCGTGGAGGATTTATTAAACGGCAAAAGATATGGCTGTAATTGCAAAGTAGGGAAAATATCAAAATAAACTAGTAACATCTTGTGTAGAATAAATAAGACATTATTTGCATATTCTTAGGAGATCTTACGACATTCCATCTTTTATCAAGAAATTCAGTGATGACAATGGCATTTTGTCCATATGACATGGGAGAGATGTAATAGCCCCATATCATCCACGGCTTGATGTCATCTGCAAAAAGATATTAGAAAAGTTGCTTATGAGATCAATACTATAGACATTGATAAAGAACCCTGAGTCATATCTGTCATTACCATTCATGGAACCGTAAACAAATGTATTGGACTAGATATGTTCAGAAATGGCCTATTTCAACTAGACAAAACTGCGACAATTTAAAGAGAAAAGTACTAACCTTTGGCTACAACAAATCCACCAAGGACAAAAACCACTAACAAGGTA
The DNA here is from genome assembly GCA_038381835.1 of Adansonia madagascariensis. Classification (NCBI taxonomy): domain Eukaryota; kingdom Viridiplantae; phylum Streptophyta; class Magnoliopsida; order Malvales; family Malvaceae; genus Adansonia; species Adansonia madagascariensis. The sequence continues at coordinate 2,268,198 of JBBYHL010000014.1, read as the reverse complement.
AAAGTACCAAGTGTGTTTGCTACCACCTGTGTTCTTCCAACAGCAGCAATGAACCGGAAGAGAGAGAGGGCCATCTGGTGAATGCCAAAGAATGCCAGAAATTGACGGAAAAACCTAAAACATTTTTGAGATGTTAATGCATACAATTATCGATTGAGATAGCTGACAGGTGGAAAAAAAGGGTAAATGTAGTCCTGTGTAATTGAATATTGTGCATTCTCATACCTACTAGCTGCTGGAGCAAAACCAATAGTGTAATACGTTAGGATGATCCATATCCCTGACTCTAGGAAAGAAAGGGGGATCCTAAGGACCCAAATGGGCAAAGCAAAAGCCCATGCTGGATAGAACAAGAAATCCCTTTGTTTGAAGAATACTGGAAGCCTAAATATGGTCAGTGCAAGCTCTGCCATCCCATTAAACATAACGTTAATGAGACTGAAGAACAATGCACCGTAAAATTTCACACCATTTGATATGTGACCAGCCTTCATTTTTGTCCTAAAAAACACTGTGAAAGCAATGATAGACATAATGGTAATTTGGGTGGTCTTGAATATGTATACGAAAGAGTTGCGCTTCATCAATAGCCACTCTCTTGCAAAACAAGCCTTGAAAAGTCCCCAGTTTGAGATTCCATACTTTTCTTTCACTAAAGCAGCTGGATGAGTTTTAGACTTGTCATAAGGAACTCTAAGTTCATCATCAAGCTTTTGACCAATGTGGAAAGAGTTGAAATGCTCCACGAACTCTGGTACAGATATATATTGATAAGGTTCATTCTTTCTGCACCAATATTGCTGTTGGTCCTTTTTGGAAGTCACTTCTTGTAAGAAATCAGCCACCCCTTTCCTTTCGGGACATTTAAATCCCACACTTTCAAAGAATTCAAGAACATTCTCTCGTGGTCCTTGATAGACTATCTTACCCTCAGAAAGCAAGATAATGTCATCGAAAAGGTCATAGGTTTCTGGTGCAGGTTGTAAAAGAGAGATTATCATAGTTACATCCATGATATGAACCATCTGCTTCATAAACTTTACAATCTGAAAAGTTGTAGAACTATCCAGACCAGTTGAAATCTCATCCATGAAAAGAGCTTTGGCAGGTCCAACTAACATTTCTCCTGCATTTTGTATAACTAGCTTCTTTTAGGCTATTTTTACAAGGTGAAATGGCAACGACAACAAAGCCTTTCCAAACGCTTGGGATATTATGGAAACACTAAATAATAACATGGTTGATGTCAAGACGTAGTTAAAATTGTTTTATCTCCTTTCAAATTTTATTCTATAAAAAGCTTAGAAAAACATTGTGGACGATTATTGTGAATATATACTTCAGTAGAAAAATAGTTCAAGTCCCTTCACTTTTTTGGTACAAAGGAGGCCACAGCATGGGGAAAGGGGAAGAGGTTGCAGATGTTGGGATTCGAATCCTAGACCTACTGAATATCACCTCGTAAGGACTAAGCTTAGAGTTCCAAATCCCGTTCACAATTTTTTTTAATCTATAATTAGTTTACCTGTAGTTACACGTTTCTTTTGTCCGCCAGATATGCCCCTTCTCATTTCATCACCCACCATAATATCAGAACAGATATCCAATCCGAGAATCTATAACCACATCACAGTTAAAAAGCTGTGCTTGAGAAATTAATGAAACTATTGTTGGGCAAGAAATCTACAGACTAGAGTTTAGTAAGAAATAGAGGTAGCAACGAACAAACCTTGAGCACATAATCAGTACCAAGACTAGTCTTTTGGCCAGCCATTGCTGTAGCTTTCATGAATGCATCAATTTCAGGGTCTGGTTTGATTCCTGCTTGTTTTTCTCTCCTTGACAACTCTGCCAAAAGCTCATATCGAGTTCCAACTCCCAAGCACCGCCCTGAGAAGTCAAGTGTCTCCCTAACTGTCATCTCACCATGGTGAAGGTCATGTTGACTGATATAAGCGCTTGTCCTTTGAGGAATAAACTCATTAAATTCATGACCACAATAAGTAATTTTTCCTGATACCTGTTCAAAGATTGAAGATTGTTCATCATAAACTAAACCCAAGGATAAAAATAAAAAATAAAAAAGTTTGAGGTCATGTTATTTAATGAATATAAATTCCAAAACTATAAATTTGGTTACAGACCCTTAAATCAGTGTCGGTCTTTCCAGCAAGTGCCTGCAACAACGTAGTTTTGCCAGAACCTGGAGGTCCTAGAAGCAGTGTCATCCTGTACAAGATGAAGAAAATGGATTAAACCCAGGAAAATTCAATTTAATGGAAAGTTCATTTAAAAGCTCAACCTGTCAAATTAATCACCTAGAGAGCTACGAACAATAAATTGTAGTCCTCGGAAATGGAAAGAATACCTTGATGGTTTCACTATTCCACTGACATCTCGGAGTATGTTGACCACTCTTTTTTTAGAAGGGAAAAGCTTGATTAATCCAAGAACTCCCTATTTTATCACAATGCAAATCAAAACTGAGGACTTGAAGCATATCCATAATTTCTTAAAAAAAAAAAAAAGTTATCCAAGTAAGAGAAATCACCTCAATTGTGTTTAAGGTTGAATTCAGCAAAGTTGGAAGAGCCCTGGTTCCAAGATAAGCATCTCCTTCAATGGATAAATGCTCAAACCGAACTTCAATCTTTGGAACATCAATTCCCACCCTTTTCGACAAAAGATTAACATATTTTAATCGACAAATCAAATTTATTCAATACAAATAATGTAATTCCAGAAAAGATTTAAAAGGATATATTAAATATAGAAAGTAGTCACCTGTCAGTTCTCTCTCTAAGTCTAAGAAGGAACCTTTCATTATCTTCTTCAACAACCCTTAGTATATTATCCATGAGATTCTTCTTGTCTTGCATGTCAAGATTGGCAATATCAACTTGTTCATATCCAACTTTTCCTTCATCCAAAACATGCTTCAGCATTCCTTTTCTCAAACGATCATAAGTAGGAAGCCTTTCAATGGCGGCCCATTTCAGCTCCTCCTCATCTTCTTCCCTCCCACTTCTCTGGAAAACATCTGTTTGACTATTCCATGCCTCCCTGATACTAGCTGAAGCCCAACCTCTTCGGCTTCCTGATCCCAAACTCATCCTCCGGCTCATTGACCGGTTGCTCATCGACCTGGCAAGGTCATCTCCAGCCAATGCTGATGCCATGACCGATTCTTTTTTTTTTTTTTTCCTTCTCTGTTTACGCTGCTGCTACTCTTAATGTTCTTACCAAAAACGTTTTAAAAAACAAATTTCAAAAGGACAAAGATATGAAAGAATTGAGTGTAGCTTCGGAGAGTTTATTATTGACAAGAAGAAACTTATTAAAGCACCACTCCAAGAAGTGCCCTAGATAACAGGAAAATGGAGATTGATGGATTCTGAGGTGGTTCAGGTCATGGTTTATGTAGCTGAAGATGGTTTCAAGGAGAGTGTTATACTGACAGAAGAGGGTATTTCAGAGTTCGGAGAATGTTAATTTCATGAAATTTATCCCGAGTTTTGTCAAGTTTCTAGAAGACTCAAATCATACAAATATATATATATATATATATATACCTTAGGGCGTGTCTTCCAAGGAATCTTCGATGGCTCAAAAAGACTATTAGAAACATTGCATGTTGATGGCCGGAAATGGTATTTTCTGTTGTCAACAATAGGAGCAAGAGGAGTATCATAATGCGACTGTAAAATTTATTTTCTTTTACATTTTTTTTTTAATTTTTATATAAATAATTGAAAAAAATATAAAAGATGATATTTTAATTGATAAAATATAAAAATTAAGCCAAATTAAAATTTTTTTATATATAACGAATAGAATTATATTATTTAATTTAGTGATCAATTTATTAAAGCATCAATCGAATATGAAGTTATAAAATTATATAAAACTAATTAATTTATATATATATGAATATAAATTGATTCCTCTTTATATATATTTAGGTTTTAAACTGCAATCTTTGTAGGATTCCAAACAACAGCTAGTATCCTAACCAATCATCCTAAACATTCCATACTTTGGCTACCAAGTCCACATCAATTACATTCTACTAATAATTCTTATTATGTTGATCGTATATTCTTAAATTCTCTGTTAGATTCCTACTTTATCTTATCCTCATAATTAGAGGTGCTCGTGGACGGACCGCATTAGATTTGGATTAGACTCATGCATGTTATTAGCATTATATATAGTTATCTAGGTTCGATCATACCCGAAATATAAATTTTAAATTTTAGCCAAACCAACTAATATTTATAAATGGATAGTCAAAACCTATTTAGACCCGATCATATTATTTTTTTAACTAAAAAATCTAGTCAATGATTCATACCTATTAAGTTGTTTGTCAACCCGTGTCTCAGAATTAATTCTAATTGTTATTAGATGTTCTTGGAAGAAATGCAGTAGGTAGAATATGCAATTGGGAAGAAATCCTAAATGCTTCCCAGGATGAAAATATTGTTGCTGACCGAAATGTTTCTTAATTTTTTTGTTAAGTTATTAAACACGAATAATTTAACATATTTTGTAATATTTATACTGAATGTTATATATATTTAATTTTTATATGATATAAATTACAAAATATAAATGACATTAATATATTAGATAATTACAAAACGGACCGAGTTTGGGTTTTGGATGTTGGACCCAAGGCTCAATCCATATTTTAAACATGCTTCGTATTTTTGTCCAAGCTCACTTTTCGAGTCACCCTTCCAAATATCAGACTGACTTTCAAATTTGATGGATAATTCAACATTTGAACAAGTTTACTAATAACTAGCATTTTTGGTTTTCCCATATCATTAATTGTTTTCTTATAACAAAACAATTCATTTATGGATAACTTCAATCCTTGAATAGCAAATTACCCTTCCGACCTATTGCTAAATTTTTGCTTATCAATTGTTTCCTTTAGTAGATATTCATTTGTGGATAATTCTCATTCTTAGAATAGCTAAAACATTCCGCCACTTGGGAGCTACAAAATCTTTTGATTTTTTATTTTCCTTATGGAAATAGTACTTCACTCTACTCACCCAAAACAGGATTATAAAAAACAACACTAGCAAAGCTATTCACCAAAATTGTATGTAAGATCTATTAATTTGATCGAGTTATTCGCTTTGGTTTGATGTATTTATCCGAATTATTATTTAATTATTTAAAAATTATTTTTATTTAAATTTAATTATAAAATATATAAAAATTAATTTTAATATTTGATATATTTTATATAACTAAATATACTTTTCGAATACATCGAACGGAATCGAGTCTTAGACAAATAAATCTTTTTACTAGTAAGAACTAACCCTTTTGATTGGATTTATGTACAGCTCTACTTGTAAGACTAATTCCCGCAATGATGGTTCCTTTGCTGCAGTTGAGCAATAGCCAACGTGGAGTTAGACTCGACTGCTAAATTCCTAAAACCCGCGTCTCTGTTTTATTACTACTCCATTTGTTTTGAGAAAATATAAATTCATTCATTCCTTTCCTAAATACTAATAACATCGTTCATGACGACTTGGTGTAAGAAATTTGGATAGTCCATGGACCAGTACAGATTTTCAGAATTTCAATCATACTGTGGCGAGCCATGACGTATGCAGCTTCGTTTCCCTGCCTTCTCTGTTATTTAGCTACACTTCCTCAAAGCTTACATGCTAGCATTCTCCTTCCGTCATCTAGTATGGTACTGTCTGGCCGGTCTTCGCTTTACATCGTTAGGCTATTAATAATATGTGTTGAATCTCCCCCCAAGATGATTCTGTTGTACCCCAGCGGATGCGCCAGCTCCAAGCCTTTAATTGTTGCTGCATCGCTTCAAGAATTTAAACTTCTTCAACATTATGTGTTTTAGTACCCACTCTTCCCAGTGCAGATCCTTCACAGTCTCTAATGACAACCCCAAGTCCATCTTCTGTTGTGTTGGCAACAAAAGCACCATCTACATTATCCTTGACTAATTCCATCGGTGTTGGTTCTTGTCATAACTTGCAGAACGCAAATCTGCCACACCAGATTTAAACAAATAAATTTCATCTTCTCGTATTAGGATGAGACTTAATTGCCGAATGATCTAGTCTAAGTTAACCTTAAATGGTCATTATTAGAGTCACTAACAATCTGTTTTAACGAGGTTAGATTGGTCGCCTAATAGAATTGATCTTTTGAAGATTATGAAACCCTCGTAAATAAACTTTGAAATCTGCGTATTAACAAGAGATTCATATGAAAAGATTTTGGGAGTCAGTTACGAGCAGATTGAGAACTGTCCTTATACGACACTCGTAAAATGGTACCTTATAAATTACTGTTATCCTCAATCTCGATTATAGTCAATTTTAAATTTTTGGTATCTAATTATAATTCTTATATTTTACAATATTTAAAAATAATATTATTTTTTCAGTTTCAAGTAAATCGGATTTTAGTCAATTTAGAAAATCAAAATATTTTCTACACCTCCAGAAAGCCTAAAGCATTATGAAAGTTTTATTCCTTGAGAAAATTGTAAATTCTAATTTATTTATTTAAAAATGGTATCCCTTTATTGAAAATAATCGATGAGGTGACTTTCATACACTGAAAGTATGGCAATGAACTATTTTAACTCAAGAATATTGCCTTGTATTTTTTTAAAAAAATATATATTATAATCCACATATATAAATATACTTAATTTTTAAATAGTATAATGAAAATGACTTCAAATAACATACATGAAATTACCAAATGACCCTTTGATTATAGAAAATAATTTTAATAGAACTAACATGCCCCTTTGATTATAGAAAATAATTTTAATAGAGCTAACATGCGTTTACACTATGGAATAACCTTAAAATCATAGAAAATGATTTAAATGTATGAAATTTTGTATAATAATTTCTAAGTCATGGAAAATGACTTAAATGTTTCTAAAATGTATAAAATTGCATAAAAGTCCGTAGATCATGAAAAATGACCTAAATGACCCTAATACACATGAAATTATATAAAAGTCCCTAGATTATGGAAAATGACTAAATGGCCTAAACATATATGAAATTGTATGAAATTACATGCAAATCCCTAACTCATGGAAAATGACTAAAGTGACATAAAAATGCATGGAATGACATAAATATTTAAGTCATAAAAAATGACTAAAATGACATTAAAAATGCATGAAATGACATAAAAATACCTAAGTCATGAAAAATGACTAAAATGATATAAAAATGCATAGAAGTTGCAAAATAGTCCCTAAAAGTTGCTAACATTCCTAAATGCTCCTTTAAACTTCACTTTTCATTAATGAACATACAAAAATGGTACAATACATGATTTTTATTTTCAAAATATCTCACCAACATGAACATACATGGATTCATCATTTTGCATGGACATGTTACCATAATCACAATATTTTTATGAAAAATGTATGCACATGTAAATCATGATCATAATGCATGAAAATGTCATAAAATGCTGAATCATATGTAACATAAAAAATGCAAGGCATGCAATAATTAACAAAGACAAGAACAAGGAAAACAACATGGTGGAAACAACCATAAATCATGCAAACATATTTTGAAATCTATGAAGACAAGTTTTTCTTGATGGAAAGTTGATTTTTAAGAAACTTTCAACAAAAATCGACAAAGAAAATGAAAGAAAACATTTGAAAATCATAGCTTAAGACGTGGCAATAAACATGGTTTTTACTCCTTTGACTCAAATTATTGCCTAAGCATGGCTTAGGATCCCTAAGCTCACATAAGACGAAAAGAGAAATGATCAGAAGCAAAGTAAAAACAAGTAGAGAAACCACCTTAGATCAAACATAAAAAATTATTTTTTTAATTTTCTTTTTTCTTTTTCATTTTTAGTTTTTTTTTTTTTTAGCTTAAAACCAACTTATCGCTTTGTTTTTGGACATCCTAAGAGATTTAAAACCTCTGTTGGTTGATTGCTTCCTATCCCTATGCATTTTCATTGAAATGTTGACAACTTATCCAAGCTTGCTTGCAAACAGACCATCTAACCCCTTAGGTGATCTGATCAAGGGCTGAAATCCTCCTAAATGAGGCATGGTTTTAGCTGATCTAAGCAAGCAAACTTTGTGCCTTTAAAAAGAAACCCTCGTCAAAGAAGCCATATCTTGATTCCATGCAAGAAATAGCTTTTAACTTTGCCCTAAAGTAGTATCCATTAAAATTCAATTGAACTAATCTCGTTAAGAAACAACAAAATTAGATGCCATTTGGTTCCCAAGCATAATTAAAGCATTAAACTCATCTATGCTAAGCTTATTCAAGCTTTAATGGCCTAAGCTATATGGGTAGTTCCAATTCTTATCTTTTAATATAAAAATATTAATAAAAGACCTCATTCATGATTATAAGGTAATTCAAGGCCATTAAAAAGGCAAAATATAAGAAAACTTAGGCGAAAAAGCTTGTTTGTGGTTAAAAATATCATGTAGTATTGATGTATTTGGTGTTTGTATTGACATAATTTCTTATAGAACTAAAACTCCATGAAAAACATGATATTGTGTCGATACAATATGGCCTTATATTGATATAGTGGGCATTGTATCCACACAATATGACCTCGTATCGATATGATGCATGTCTTAGGCCTAGAATGATTGAAACATGATGGTGTATTGATGCATTAGTGAAACATATTTAAACATCTTTATTAATTTCCTAAAAATGACATTTTCTTACCCTCCAAAGGCTTTCAATTGACTAGGTTAGTCCCTAGGCATTTCAAACCTTTTATTTTCCCTCATTATGCCTTGTCTCATGGCCTTTACTATTTTAATTTATTATTATTATTATTATTGTTATTATTATTATTAATTTTTTGGTCGTCTAATCAAGTCCTAAGATCCAAAAATGATGTGTGTATTTTACCTAGGGTTTTAGATATCACTTCATTTACTTGGAAGGGCTCCAACAAAATAAGGTATCTATAGTTCTCACTTAAATTACCCTGATTATTGTCTTAGTCTCATTTCTAGCACCTAAACCCTTTTGTAATCTTATAGCAATTTTCTCATAGTTTCAACTACTTTATGGGCACTTCGTTTGCCTTGTTTCTCCTCATAGTGGCAAGCCTTCCACAGTCCCTAAAGTGTCATAACAAACATTTCTAAGTCTGCACTTGAAAACTCATTTACTACTTTTTCAATCTATTAAACCCCTGTTGATGGTAATCCTATATAGCCTTTATGCTAAAAGGACATAATTCCATGAGTAGTCTTAGCCGAATACATTTTTCTAGGCGTGGGTTACTAATTCCCGATAAGTGCCATAGTTTTTGCATCTTTCATTTGCCATATTAAAACACAAATCTCAAAAAGTTAGACTTAATAGAATTTTTTTTTTGGAATAGGGCTCAATTGTTAGAGGGAACTACTTGCCTAACTTTTTCATAGGCTTTATGAAATAACTTAGAAGTTGAAGTCACAACCAATCTTTTCTACTAAGTGTAATCAGACACGTAGTAAAATCGATCCTTTTAATTTTTAAAAATTCATTTTAAAAGGATTGGTTTTATTATATGCATGAAAACCAGAGTAAAAGGTTGGGTTCGGGAGTTGGTTATGCATGGGGAATGATAAGCACCCCTACAACACCCTAAATCGATACCATCTAGCCAAATATTATCTTAGGTTTAGATTTCTCAATTTTAAGTTTGGTATTTAATTATAATGCATTTTTAAATGGTTTGATGAATTTTAAAGTAAATAACTCCAATTTTATAAGATTCAAGATTCTCTATGTTCTTGGATATATGGTAGAAGATAGAGCTTTTTATTAAAACAAAATTTTTGAGTTTGATATTTGAAGAAGGTATTCTTGGATAAAGCACTTGCACAAAATCTTCCCCATTAGAACAGTGAAAGACTTTAGAAAGGCCTTGGTCTGAAAATATTGCCTTAATTCTTTTTAGAAAACATTTAATCGAATTTTCAAGAATGCATTATCATTTTAATGTGTCATAATGTTCCAAGGTGCGAATCTTGACATGCTGGACTTGAACAGGTAAATTTCTCATTTCTTGTTTTCTTTTGTGTTGGGGATCGAGTTACTGGAGTGAAGTACACACTTGATTCCACCTTAAATGGCCATTATGAAATGACCATTTGACTTGGAGTCACTGTTAATCTATTTTGGCTAAGGTGAAATTAGTCGCCTACTAGAGTTCATTTTTGAGGGCTACAAAATGCTTGAAAACACTCTAAGGTCTGTGTTATAATTAGAGATCATGTGAAAAAGTTCGAGAGTCGGTTATGTGGAAAGTGAGACTATCCCCTACATAATACCTATAAATTTGTTCCTATTAATTATGTGTTAACTTAAGTCTTGATTTTGAATTAGTTTCAATTATTGGTATTCAATCAAAATTTTCATATTTCAAAAATTCCCTAAACTAGCTTAATTATTTCATTTATGAGTTAATTGGGTTTTAACATCTTAAAAATCAAAATATCATTTATTCCTCACTAGATGTAAAGCAAAGGAATATGTAAGTTTTGTTTTATGAAATTAAAAAAATCTCGATTTTGCACCTTGTAAAAATTGTGTTCCTTTATTAAAATAACTACAAAACCCCTTCCATATGTTGGGGGAAATCCATAGAGTATTATAACTTGGCAAAATCGGCTCGTTTTTTTTGAAAACACAGGTTTTATTAATTAATGAAAAATAAAACTCGATCTAGGACCTAGTTTTGATAGAAGGTACGAAACTAATCTTAAAAACTTGATTCTGACAGAAGATATAAAACGTAAACTAACTAAGCTTGGTCTTGAGAGAAGGTACAAACCTAAACTTAAAGGACTCTATCTCTACAAAAAATATGAAACTAGAATTAAACTAAGGTTTGATCTTGATGGAAGGTATAGACCTACACCTAAGGAACTCAATTTCAACGAGAAGTACAAAAGCTAAAACTAACTAAAAGCCGTTATCGACAAAAGGCATGGACCTAAGCCTAAAGAGTTGGTTTTGATAGAATTGACTCCATTACCCTAAATGAGTAATCTTGTGATCAAAAAGACTTATATAGCTTTAACATAATGGAAATTTATAAAATGTCCCTAAACTTTCAAAAATTGCAAATTAACTCTGATATGACATATAAATGTATAAAATGCACTAAAGTTCATAAAATTATATATATGGGAACCTTGCAAATAAATCCCTTGACATTTGGACAAGCATGGAATAAACCAAAATGCATGAAAATTACATTTTGCAAGAATTACAACTTGGCCCCTAAGGTTCGGTCAAATTATGAAATGGCTTAAATGCATTAAATAAATTTTAGAATTTTGCAAATTAAACCTTTTTCATGTGGCTAAGCATGATATTGCCTTAAAAAATTTGAAAATTTTGCATAATGGTCCTTACACATTTGGCCAAGCATGGAAATGCCCTTCAATGTTTTTGAAAATTAAAATTCAAATTGATTCGTAAAATTTTAATCAACAGAAAACAACTCTTAATGGCCTTAAAAGTTAAAGGAAAAAAATAATCCTTTTCAAAATTCAGCCTTCCTAAAATCAAGCTAAAAGAAAAAAGCTTTCATGCTAAAATCAACTCATGCATGATTATACGCAATAATTTACATCACATAATGAATTTCCATAAACTCACAATCATTAACACAACAATATCCACAAACAAAGTTGGTCAAACTAAAATCAAATAAATTTTTGAAAGATTTGAAAAAAAGACCAACAAAAAACAAAGACTTAAAGAATATTCACCTAACTAAGACTTAGGATAATCAAGCTTTAATATCAACAAAAAGTAAATAAAGGAACATGAATGTCAAATAAAATGATATTTGCTTATGCTTGGCATATTTAAAAAGGTTAAAAACCATTGGCTTAAGCCATTACCTTAAGCGTCAAGCTTTGGATCATCAAGTTTTAATATAAATAAATTAATATGTGAACAAAAAAAATTAAAGAAAATAAAATTTTGCTCATGCTTGGCATATTTAAAAAGGTTAGAAACCTTTGGCTCGAGCTATCACCTTAAACTTCAAGCTTAGGATCATCAAGCTTTTCAAAAAAAAAAAAATGCTTGTTAATTAAATTGCTAGAAGATAAAGGAATAAAAAATGAAGAGTTTGGCTAGGTAGGAATCTACCTTGAAAATTAGTTAAGAACTCTCTTTGACTTCTTTCTTTTTTTCTCTTAACTTTCTTTTAAGCCTTTTTTTCCCTCTCAACAGAAGATGATGAAGATTATATGTGATGAAAATGAATTCCCCCTGCTAGACCTTGTGGTGAATGTAATCAAGAGGGCAATTGATTTTTCAATTTTTTTTTTTGCAAATTAAAACTTTAGTTATAAAATTAAGAAATCTAAACATTAAAGAACATGTAGTTGTATGTTAGTGAAACAAACAAATAAAGTGAGCAGGGATAGAAAAGCAAATACAATGATTTATAGATGTTCAGTTTTCTTTGCCTACGTCCTCTCCCTTAGCCTCACTTGCCTAGGAGTTTCATAATTCATTGATTTGAATTATTACCTTTCAAGGACAAAGTATAATTTTTGCAATTCCCTATCTTCAAGGACAAGATAGCAACCTCTAACCTCCTATGTTTTATGGCTAAGATGAAACCCTTAATCACTACTTTTAAAGATTAAGTAGAAACCTCTCTCCCTTATAAAAGGATTTTTGTGTAAACAAATAAGACCTTTAAAGGCTAAGTGTTTCCAAGAGTTTAGATGCAAAGATAAAGGATTCTAATGATATAATTTACAAAGATAGGAAGAATTCATCCTACACACAATTTAAACTACTTAGAAAATGGAAAAAATGAAAGATTTGGCTATATGCTTATATTCTTCTTAATTTTCCCTCTTAGGAATGTTGGTGAAGCTTATTTATAGCTTAGAAATGGTATTGTTAGCTTTAAAGGAGAGATTGAACCAAGAAGGGGGTGAATTAGTTCTATAAAAACTTTATAAATTTGAAAATTAAAAATAAGATAAGGAAGAGAAAAACTAACAATGGATGTATAGAGGTTTGGTCCTTTAATTTGGCACCTACGTCCTCTCTTCTTGGTGCTCTCTTACACTACAAAAAAAAGGGTTTTAGCCATTAAATATAGCAATGAAAACATATTCATCGCTAATTAGTGACGAAAATTACGATGATAAATATAATTGTTGAAAATTCGTCGTAAAATTCATCGTAAAATACAAACAATACTTTTACGATAAGTGATTTGTCACAAAAATCGTCGCTAATATTAACGTAAAAAGTCACGAAATTTTATGATAAAAACATCGTTGCCAAATTTGTCGCTAAATTTGCAACAGACATTTTTCGTCGCTAAATGTCATGGCTAAGTCTCGAGCATAATGGCACTGAATTTTGTGATAAAAAATTTGTCGCTAACTTTCATGGCTAATTTAGCAACGAATGCTGTTTATTGGAAATTTCGTTGCTAAAATATTAACGTATAAGTTCGTCGCTAAGGTTGTCGCTAATTTGTGACAAATCATAGTCGTCGTTAAATTGGCAATGAAATTAGCAACATCCATTGTGATGATATTTCGTGGCAAAGTTTTTGTTGCTAAATTTATGGGAACTTGTACGATTGATATGCATTCATCGCTAAATTTATCACAAAAATTTAAGCCATAGTTTTTCGTTGCTAATGTTGTCGCAATTTTGCTATGTTTGCTTATTCATCGCTAATTTCATCACTAATGTCCACCGACAGTTTTTTGTCGCTAATTTTGTTGCTATTATTATCACAACATTATTATGAATGAGTATTCGTCCCTAAAGTTTGTCGTTAAAATCCGCTGACGGTTTTTTGTTGCTAATTTCATCGCTAATATAGTTGAAAATATATTTTTAACGAAAATTTATCATTAAATTCGTCGATAAGATATAAGCAATTTTTCGTCGCTAATTTCATCACAAAATATAAATATACTTATTACTTTCCTTTCCATTTTTCTTTAATTCTCTTCTCATGCTCTTTCTCTCATCTCTTTTCTCTTTTCATATTTTATGTCATATGGTAATCATGAACTTAGTTATTATTTATTTCGCTACTTTCTTCCATCAATTGCCACAAGTTTCATCAATCTCATGTAATTTTTTTTTTTGTAATTTTTTTATTGTTTAGGTATGCACGTATTTGAAGGCCTCATAATTGAAGTGGATGCTGTAATTCTTATCAAATTGACCAATTTTTACTACAAAGGGTTTAATGAAATACTTGGGTAAGTCTCCTTTATATACTATTTTTTTTTCAATTTCAAAGTAATTGTCTAGGCACAAATAGGATTTTTATTTTTAAAATTTTTGTTTTTTAATTAAGAATATTAAATATTAGACATGATATTATTAATATGAGAAAATTTTTAATTTGTATACAGACATAATGCAATAAGATAGGGCCTGGATGTATAATAAAAACTTACCTGAACATTGAGGATTGACCGATGAGTTTCGTATTGGGTTAGAACAGTTTTTGGACTTTGCTAGTAGTAAAGTTGAGTTCATGGATGGAAATAAGATAAGGTGTCTGTGTAAAAAGTGTGGTAATTGTAAGTTTCACGTGTGTGATAAAGTTAGAGAACATCTTTGTAGATTTGGTTTTACCCCGAATTACTATAATTGGACTTGCCATGGTGAACCATTTATATCTGATAAAGAATATTAAAGAAGTAAGCAATTTTCAGTTAGGGGAGAATGTAGTTATTATGAACAATTAAACGCATATCAAAGAATGGTGATTGATGCCGCTGGTTAAAATTTTGTTTTGGAATCAAACCATGCAACTACTAGCTTTGCTTTAACATTTGAATAAGTGAATACCGGTTATGCATCATCGTTAGAAGAGGTAGGAGTAACAGCTATGGATGAGAATATGGATAGTGAAACTTTTCAGTCTAATCAGTTTTGGGAAGTGTTGAAAGCTGCAGATGAACCATTGTGGGCAGGTTGTGATAACCACACAAAATTATCAGTGACGGCAAGGCTATCAAATATCAAGGTAGAGCATAATGTATTTAAGAACTGTTTCAACTCATTTATTGAAGTAATATGAGAAATAATGCCTCGTGATAACATCATGCCAAATGATTTTTATGATATGAAGAAGCTAGTGGATAACTTAGGTCTTCCAGTTATAAGGATTGCTGTATGTAATAAGGGCTGTATGTTATATTGGAGGGATGATGAAAATGTAGAATCTTGTAAATTCTGTAACCAATCTAGGTATAAGATTAGCAGGGACAAGGTCGTAATCACAAACGTAAACCATACAAGTAATTGTTTTATCTGCCCTTAATTCCTAGATTGTAAAGGCTTTATGCATCTAAGGTCACTGCTGAACACATGACTTGGCATGCAAACCATGAAACCGAAGAGGGTTTAATGTGTCATCCTTCAGATGCAGGGGCATGGAAATATTTTGATAGAATATATCCTGAGGTTAGGTCTTTGTGCTGATGGGTTTATCCCATTTGGGAAATTGAGAAAAGCTTATTCATGTTGGCCGATTATCTTAACTCCGTACAATCTTCCACCTGGTATGTGTATAAGGACAGCTTATATGTTTTTGACATTGATCGTGCCTGGCCCACAAAATCCAAAAAGGTTGATAGATGTTTATACACAACCATTGATTGCAGAGTTACAACAGCTATGGGATGATGGTTTTTCTACGTACTGATCAGACATTTGTAATGAAGGCTGCTTTTTTTTGGATAATAAATGACTTTCCAGCTTATGGAATGTTACCTGGATGGAGTACATTTGAGATTTTAGGATGTCCGATATGCATGGAGAGATCAAAATCATTTAAATTAAAACATGGGAAAAGGACTAGCTATTTTGACTGTCACAAACAATTTTTGCCAATGAATCATACATTCAGAAAAAATAAAAAAGAGTTCATCAAAAATAGGATTGAAAGAACACCTCCACCACTGAGGCTGACCGGTGGTCAAGTTTGGAGGCGAGTGCATGGCTTTCCAACCATTGTTGAAAACCCTTTTGGTACAACTATTGCATATGAAAGTACACATAAATGGACTAAATGAAGTATATTTTGGGATCTACCATATTGGAAAACCCACCTTATTCATCATAATCTTGATGTTATGTATATAGAAAAGAATGTTTTTAACAATGTAATAAATACTGGGATGGATGTTAGTGGAAAAACAAAAGACAACTTGAATGCAAGAAAAAATATGAGAATTATATCTGATCGGCCTACACTAGATGTGGATGCAACCAACAAGGGACCAAAACCAAAAGCAGTTTATACATTAAACAAAGAGCAAAGATGGGTTGTTTGTGAATGGTTGAAATCTATACAATTTCCTGATGGATATGCCTCAAACCTGGGGAGATATGTTAATCTGAATGAATATAAGTTGACACGTTTAAAGAGTCATGATTGTCACTTATTTATGGAAAGACTAATCCCAATAGCATTCAAAAAACTTCTACCAAATTTTGTATGGGGCGCCATAACAGAGTTAGCTATTTTTCTTCATGATATTTGCTCAAAAGTGTTGAAAGTATCACAAATTGAGAAACTAGAGAGAGATATCCCTATCATTCTTTGCAACTTAGAAGGGATATTCCCTCCATCATTTTTTGATTCAATGGAGCATCTCTTAGTTCATTTGCCTTATGAGGCTAAAGTGGCAAGTCCCGTCCAATTTCGATGGATGTATCCATTTGAGAGGTAATATATTTTTTTTGATAAAATGTAAAATACTTAATTATATCTTATGTTTTGATAAACTCTTTTATATTCAACTAGATTCTTATATCATTTAAAGAAAAAAGTGAAGAATAAGGCGTGTGTTGAAGTTTTAATTTCTAATGCATATATTGTGGAAGAAGTGACAACATTTGCATCATATTATTTTGAGCCTTACGTGCAGTGTAAAAGGCGGAGAGCAGGAAGAAATGATGAGGGACCTATTGATCTCAGTTACAAAGTATTCTCTATTTTCAATTATCTTGGTCGACCAAGCGGCACATGTAAGTTTCGTTACTTAACAGGTAAAAAATGGCCGACAGCCCATACATATATTTTACTAAACTGTCCAGAAGTGCAACCATACTTCGAAAGTTTAAATTTGCAAATAGATGTATTGTGTGTGCATCAAACATTTTCTAATATATAACTCATATTTTCTGATAGGATTTTTCAAACTTTAATGTATGGATTACCACCAAATGAGTTTGATCGTATGTCCGATGAAGAATTTGCAGCATGGTTCAAAACATATGTAAGTTGCCTATAGATCAAAATCAACTTATTAAAATTTAAAACATCATTAATTAAATCTTATATTATTAATTTTATGTGTATTACTTTAGGTTCACAGCAATCATGAACAAGTTGAAGCGCAAGGATTGCTCTATCATCTGTCATGGGGTCCAAATTCTGGGGTACGAACCTGGCCAACATATTTCATAAATGGGTATAATTTTCACACTCAAGAATATGGAATGGGAAAAGCCACAATGAATAGTGGTGTGTGTGTTCAGTCATCCAATGATGGAAGTGCAAAAGATAATTTTTATGGCTTGTTGGATGAAATCATAGAGATAGAGTACCCAGGACCATTAATGCAGGTTGTATTATTTAAGTGCTTATGGTTTGACCCCATCAAAGGAATGAATGTGCATACAAAGTTTAATTTTGTTGAAATAAATCACAAGAAGAGATATATGAAATATGAACTATTTGTCTTGGCACAATAAGCAATTCAAGTGTACTATGTGTCATATCCTAGCTTAAAACGTGACAAAGCTAATTGATGGGCCGTATGTAAAACCAAAGCATGAGGAAAAATTGAGGAACACTGGAAGGATACAGCATATCAACAAGAGAAAGTTGGTAGCACGTTGAAACTGAGGAATATACCATTCCAACTTTACGAGATCCATGTGGAGCAGTGATAGACATAGATCCAAGTGAAATTCATGAATCTAATTTAGAAAGTGTTGAAGAATTTGATTTTGAGACAAATGATGAAGATGACGAGGATGATGATAAAGATGAGGCTGATGATGAGGATGAAGATGACAATGAAGATTAGACCATTAAACGAGTTTTGAACAACATGGAGTTGCC